>JADDOH010007440.1:0-23501 GCA_016648135.1 Agrypnia vestita
GGACATCCTGGATACCAGGCACTGCAGATCAGCTTCTCTGTTAGCCACTAATACTGCATCGTCTGCGTATAGCAGACAGGATATGGTGAGTCCGTCCATTTTCACTCCAACTTCTAGTTCTTTCATACAATTATCCATATACGGGTTGAAAAGCCATGGTGACATTACGCATCCCTGTTTGACACCTTTTGTAATATCAAAACATGATATGAATGTCCCATTAACTCTCACGCTAGTACTACTTCTTTCGTACAGGGATGCAATTGCCTGTATGAGTTTACTCTTCACCCCAAATTATATATATATATATATATATATATACCCCTGGTATCCTTCTCTTGCAATTTTTCGATTGTGACCCTAGTCGGGGCTACCACTGTTTTCTTCTTAGATTGCCACCTATGAAACAGAACACACGAAACACCCTGCTGTCAACAGTAGCAGACCTCAATCTGGAGTCAACTACAACGAAATCAATCATTGACCTTTTATTTCCTCTTTCCCACGTATATTGGTGGATTTCTTTGTGTTCAAAAAAGTATTGGATGGATGAAAAAAAACAAAAAGGTTACATTCCAAACATACTTCAAGCAAACTTTTGCAATTTCCATTCATCCTAGAGCAGACTCGAAGCCATCTCTTCAAGTCCAACCCACCCATTCAAGTCTCCAACCAAAATGAATCTTTCGCTGTCGCTTTTCATGTCTATGACATCTCTTATACTCGTCAAAACTCATGAAAGAAGAACAAGACCTTATTATTTTATTTAACTTTAAAAGAAATAAGCCTGAGCACCTATTATGGAACCGTTCTATGCCACATCATATCGTGCTGCTCCACGGAGTCCAGGTCTAGACATTAAAAATAAGGCACTTTTAAAAGGCTGGAGGCATTTGAGGTGTGGCAAGTGAGGTGTGTAAAATAACGCCTGGGTTTAGAATATAACATAATATAAGTTATATTACGGTGACAAGATGATGTAAAATTTGACTTTTTAGACACACTAGCAGGAAAAAATCTATTTACTGTATCGTAGTTCAGTACGCTTAGTTTTTGAGTAAGAGTAATTAGACAAAATACATTTCATATGACAAAATGTCAGCTCTCACTCCAGAGGACAGATGGAAACTCGAGTGGCAATCGTCCAATGTGAGAAATGCACATCTCATTCATGACCCCACTGAGGAACAGCCAACCTGGGTTTCCCACTGTCTCCTTAGCTTTGGTCCTTCGTCAATTATATCGATTATGAAAAATTCATTCACTTCAATACAACTCAAATAAAATGATAAAAACCTAGTCTGAAAAATATTTTTTCAATTTTTGCAAAGGAGAAAATGAAACAGTTTGTAGATATTTGATAACACATTGTAAGTTTGATTGCAATAATTCTTTGAAAACAACATTAGAAAATATAATATATTATACAACATTCATCCGAAGCCTACTCAATTTTCATTACAACAATTTCATCATTTGTTCATCATTGTCATCACTTGTAAGAATTGGTTAAATCATAATTCATAAAACTGCCATCTTTTGCCGTGTTCTCAATTGACGATTCGTGACTTCACGTTGTGAATATTTCGTTGCATAACTAAAATTTCATCTAAAAACGCGCCTAAAGAAGTACAACTCCAATAAGGCGTTTCCTTCTCCAACTCGTGTAGGTACTCGCCATACAGCCTTCCTAAACCTGAATACAAACACGTTTTATTTTAAACTCCTTCGCTCTGCTAAAATCGAGGTTGGGTTAGGTTAAGTCATCCCAGATTGGGTTAGGTGGGGCATCTCTGTATTTTGACCTATTTCAAGTATTCTATATCGAGGAAATTTAATTATACCAAAAGGGTTAAACGCATATCGGCTTTCCTCCGCCCTTTGAAGTGAACTCGTGGGGGAGGGCTCGGCCCACTGGGTCCAGGGAGGGTGCTGAAGGGTGGTTTGGGGTCTTGTCCCTGGATGGATTGGGATATAGCGCTGTCAACCTTCTGGAATAATCAGGAGATAATCCAACTCAAGGCTGCATACTGCACACACACATAAGATTCTGGTGTTGTTGAGCTTAAATTAAAGCGGTTCGAAGAATCTTGGAATGTTCATCAGTTTTTTGAATACCTTATTATACGAGACATGTTGCATGGATCGAAAGAGTGCAGAAAGTTTCTACGTATTTTTTCCAACAAATCTGGTCAACACAGAAAACTTCACAGCTAAGAAAATATTTCCTTTATCGAGTCCCGACGGAAAATTTCTGATCTTATTGTGCTACACAAGATTTTCAGTGGATTCTCTTTACTGTCATGGATCGTGGTTTTGGAAGACAAACGAAAACACTGGAAATTAGTAAGCGATTCTTTTGATTATTAATTATTAAATGGACAAAGTCACGTAACACGAATTGAACTTACACCAGTCACGAATTCCCACGATTTTGCAATTTATCACTCGATTATAAACTCTCTATTATCGCTGAGTAACACTTTATTTATCACTCGCTAGAATATTCCAATGCATTTTCGCACATATAAGCCGCACTTACTTATTTTGCCAGTTAGGTACTTCGCTCGATTATTTCGCTTAATATCTGTCGCTCCAAAATTTCACAACTGGTCACTTCGGCTGTCGTCCCGCGGCTAATATTGCTTCGGTAAAAATGTCAAAACAAACTCGTTTCGCGCAGTTGTAGGTCCCGCTAATATATAAAAAACGCTGGTTTTTCGAACCTCATAGATTATTCTAGTGCTTACTATAATATTCTCATTATTTTCAGGCGTTTTTAGACGTTTCCCAAACGTTATAGACAATTCGAGAGTATAGTAGTGTCCTAGAAGGTGCTATAGAGTTACAAGGGATTCGGTATGTAATCTCTTTAACCATTATTTATCTGATATAATTTTTCTTGTTTAACCCCATATAAGAAACCCGGAGTTCTTTAGAATAATAAGTCATATTTTTCTATTATCACAGGAATGTGTCATACATACAATGTGTATGGTGCTAACCCCATCATTGATGCTGATATTTTTGCAGATACAATATCGTAATTTAAAAGTACCACTTCTACACAACATATTTCCTTAAAAATTACCTTTATCCACAGAATATGTTAAATCAATTGTTTACATATTCGTGCATAATCACACTACATTCATACACTAAATACAAATATATGGGTGTTGCTAGAGCATGCCGAAGTCACTTGTACGAGATACCGATTGATTACCGGACAAGTTAAAAAATATGAAAGTATACACAAACTCAAAAGCAACACGAAAATTAAGTAATTAACTAAACAATACACTTACTATGTCATAATATCGTAATTCCATACAAATGCATGAATTTCATACAAAATATATGGAATTAGCAAAGGCGGCAATATCCACTATTTAGTAGCAACCCAGCAAAATCCATACATAAATAATTATTTTTACACATATATAAAAGAAAAACTAAGGTGGCGATTGATTTTAAAATGTTTTTTCCAATAAGAGTAGGTTTTATTGATTCCAAAGAAATTTACTTTCCTTTTTTTTACACAGGAACACGGAATGCGTGTCGCATCAATATTCCTTCAATTTTCAAACTAAACTAAAACCACTTCCCTAACAAACTTTTAATTTCCTTTCTAAATAAATAATTTCTGCTTTGTGTTTTATGGGTCTATGCATTATGTTTTTATGACCTTTTTGGCCAACGTTTCGGATCCCATTGTAGGGTCCATCATCGAAAAAGCACGGCATAAACACGGAACAGGGGGGGGGGGGTAAAATTTTGGTATAAATTAGGAAATTGTTTTACAAAGAGATGAATAATTATTTTTAAATATTTTTATTGGCACTTATTTAGGTACATATTATTAAGTTACACGAGTGTAAAATTTTGAAAAAAAAAATAGCTGCATCATGCTAACTTCCGTGGAGCTACACCTCCGTGACTGAAATGCAAGCATCTTTCTGCGATGCTCGTTTTTTCAAGACAGAAAAAATATCATGTACTTATATAAAAATAAAATATCCACAACATGCTCTGCGGATTTTATAATCCGATAAACCATTTGTTAAAAAACAATCGTACAAAAAATATATTTTTTCAGATTGCTCCCAATTTTACGAAAATCGGTTTTAGCCGGATGTACTATATTATAGATATCTCATTTCTTAATTTTAGTACCTAATCATCTTCTCTGCCTGTAAAAAATGTGCACTAATGAATGTTACATGTCAGTCACGGAGGAGGAGCTCCATGCAAATAGATATGACTCATGTTTTTCTATTTTACTATAAAATAATAGTTTAATAAGTAGGAAATATGTGCCGTAAATAAAAAAAATCTATTTATGAAAATTTACTTAATTTTACGCTGCCGGGGTGGCGCAACCCCTTAATTAAATTATAAAAATAGCGAAAAAAACTGCATGAATTTTTACAAGGTTTATTTTATTTCTTTAATCGAATTTTTAGATCGATAGTCTTATGTTTTATAAAAGATAAGTCAGAAATATTTTTAAAAAATGCAAACAATTATGTCATCTATCTCCATAAATATTTATATTAGGATACTGATATTACAAAATTTTCAACTTATTATTTAAAAAACTTACTTGAGGTAAGGTTTTTCGGACCAGCTCTGTATATGTAGGCTGTATGTATATGTAGGCTAAGAATATCTTACGCAGCCAGGCTTCGAAGCAACCAAATAATTATTAACGTATTTACATATGAATTTTTATTTTTAATTTTAATGTCACGACAACACCTGGTGATAATTTCGTGCTATGATTAATTAAGAATACCTACCATAATTTGGTGGCCAATTGCAAAAAGTCTCTAGGTCCACTTTATTCGGTTTTAATTTTGCAAAAACTTTACTGTTGGATACGTAACTTTGCACTTTACTTAATTATCGTGTGTCTTTAAAATTACCCTTACCTATTTAAAATATCGAAAAAGTATATGGTTCGAAAATGAGGATTTTTCCGCTGAAATAGAGAAAAAAATCAAACCGTATAACATATAATTTATTTGTTGTGTTCTTAATTTTTCACTATTGAAGCTCCTTGAATGCTCTAATTTTCAAGCTTAAAATAAAGAAAAATCCTTACATACTGTTACTAGGCTGAATACTTATTACTGAGTACCTACCTGCTAAATGCTAATAATAGACCGCGGCGATACGCGATCATGTGCAGTCAACCGTGACGGCGCGGGGACTGATTACGCACGCACTCCGGGGTTACTCAACCGTGAACGGGTTATTTCTTTGGAACGTTTGATAACATTCGATCGCCGAATAAATCCGTACGAAGAATAATCTGGAATGTTCGGAATGTTTCTCATTAGCCTTCGAAACAATCTTTCGGGGAATTTTGGTATATAAGGAGTCACGCGACGCGGGCTATAAATTTGTAGTGTTTTTATATGCTTCCCAAAGCCCCATGACAATAGATTAAAAACCACATAAAAAATTCCCTAAAATATATACAAGAAAACATTTTCTTTTATCTTATTAAGAATGTTGTTGTATCTTATTTCAATTTGACGCAGAATTAACCGATTAATTCATTTTATTTGGACCCACATTTGATACAACAGATATTATATTCAAGAACACATTTGTGAAGTTGTAATTTTTCAGAACAAAGTTCTGTGAAATTTTAAAACTAAATCAATTAATCAATTAGAAAGACATACAGAAAATTCTAATTCAAGAAAAAATATTTCGCTTCTATCGGGATACGAACCCGATATTCGAATAATTATACAATAAAATATGATTTTATGACTCGTCCGATATATCAGATGTGTACAACTGAACCATACACTACTTTAGGGTAGAATAAACTGAAATAGTTGAAAATTTTGCAAAATTTATTAGAAAAGTAAACAAATGACTCAGCTACGGAAATTATTAATTCAATTACAGGGTAGTTCATAAGACACTTAGGGTGAAGACCTATATCACATTTCAGTCACTTGAACCTCGATTTCCTTCCACATTGACTTGCACAGCGGCGTTCTGTGCTAATGAGTATAATCCAATGCTCTTTGCCATCATACCGCGTGGTGGACAAGGGTTTGGCTGGCCTTTGTCCTTGAAGCGGTGGAGTTCCATGTGTGCCAAGCAAGCTTCGAGCCGCATCCCTTCTAAATGCGAACAAAGTTTCCGACTCCTTATTGCAATAATTTTTTCTTGCAAGTTACCAGCTGTCCACCACCGATACATCTTAAAAGAAGGCAAATATTGTACAACGATTCGCAACATCTTGATCACACCGGTCCATCCCGTCATATGCTTGTTGTAGCTGGCAATCAATGAGGGCTGGCGATTGAAACTTATGCCTTTTTTCTTTAGACCAGCGAGTGGCAAATTTCATGGCCCAATTTTCAAAGTTGGTCGCCACCGTGACCACATTATTGTCATTCCAGCGACTCACAAACACATCGCCGGACATTCTGTAATCGCTGTAGCCCCGTTCTTCTCGTTTGAACTGGTTGACAACTTTAAGCGGACAGTTCTCAACACGGTTGGTCCATATAGTTCCAGTTTCTTTATGTCTCATCAACGAAAAAGATGTGAAAAAGTTTTTAAAGTATATTTTTATGTCACTTTGGGCTAGCAAATTTCTAATCACTATTATGGTGATTTGTATACACGCGAAAATCCACCATATAACCGGTGCTGGCACACAAAGCCCAATTTTTGAAGTCAAATCTTATCGGCTTACCCCTGATAAATTGTTTGGCGTTATGTTTTCCATAGTATAGGATCATATTTTCGTCGATGCTATAATGCTCGTCTAGTCCATAGTATTTTCGGAAAGATTCACGCAGACTATTTAGTAGTAGATGTATTTTAAATACAGCCTGTCAAAAGCAGCCGATAATAATGTATCATCAAATGTAACGTTTGAAGTATCGCTTCTGTTACATCTTATATTTTCTGCAACGATTTTGGGAACGTTATTATCTCTAGAGAAATACAATCTTTTATTTAGTAACTTGGCAAAGCCCGACAATGACATAGCACCGAAAATAACGTAAATGTAAGCATCAAAGGATTATTTTTTTGACCCACGTAAGATTTGTTTGGTCTACGATGTGTCTTTGTGGAAAAAGAGCTTGAAATAATCTTAGGGGTTTTTTAAATTTTGACTTTTTTCTGATATTGGTTGTGTGCAGCGTTCAGGGCATGTAAAGTTAGGTTTTTTTTCCATAATGCTGTCTTTTTCTTATTAGCCTTAGACTTTTTTGGTGGATTATTACTCGCTTTTCCATTAGTTTCATCATCGCTTTCTTCAACAATGAAGATACCTGCAAATTTTAGTATTTGATGATACTTGAAGATGCTGACAGCATAGCATCATCTAACTTTTCTCGTAAACACTGTACTTCATATCTCATTTGAAACAATGTGTATCCCAAGTGGTTTAGCTTGGCATCATGTTCATCGTCTGATGATGTCAGTTCAAATATGTCAAACTTAAAACATCAAAATTGGTGGCAATACTATGTTTTACATACCTGTCAAGATTGGGATAAAAATCTGACATCCCAATATTGCTATATTCAATAAGTGAATCTGAAATAAGTGCTTATTTATTTCGTAAAGAGAAAAAAATATATATTTATTTTTCGTACCCACGGCAGTGAGCTAACTTTGATGTGATTGGTCATTGTTTACTCAGTTCCAACAAATCGCTCACCACTCACAGCTGAACTTGGACTTTGTACCTATATCGGCAGCAACACAGCCAGGAGTGTTCAACCATATAACGCAATATACAAATATTAACAATCTACCATGAACTCCAACGAAACAGCGATGCAATATATCACAGATGCTAAACAATTATTTACAGAAATGAATGTATTTATTAATGACCCGGCAAATAAATTTAATAAAGATCAAATCGCCAAATTAACCCCTAAGTTCTCGCAAATTATGGGCACTTTTAGTCAAATGGGAGTAAAAATAGGCAGCCTGGAGGGGGAGGTTAATGCATATAAAGAAATGTTAAAAAATCAACCCCTTCAGACTCAAATGGCTACAAATCCGATGGATATACACGAAATCATCTCAGAGCTGCAAGATAGGAAAGAGAGATCAAAAAATATTATCCTATATAATATCCTTGAGAGCGCATCCACTCAGCAATCTCAAAAAATTCAAGATGATACAACTTCTACCTTGAACGTAATAAATCAGGTTGAACCAATTTCCAACACAGATATGGTGAAAACAAATCGATTAGGATCAATACGAGAAGGTTCCAGTCGCCCAATTAAAGTTGTATTCAACGATTCTTCCTTGGCTTTACGGTTACTACGCAACAAAAATAAATTACCCGCAGGATTGAGTATGAAACATGTGATAAATCACCTGTTTCTATAGATTTTTATTTTTATTTTTTTTATTTTGAACTCTAAGATGATTTAAATGCTACGCGGGAAAAATTGAGCTAAACCCACCTGGCGGGGTATTGGAGCTACAAAAATTTGGGAATGATGAAACGCTAGTATTGGGAGGGAGTTAGTAGCGATTGATCGGATATAGGTTACGGGCAGTTACTATTCAATTCTTATAAATCATATTAATCTTGTGGTGGAGGCTAGAAATTATAGGTAAAGCCGTGTTTGGTACAAATGGTTGACGATCGATGCGGTCCGAGCGGTCCACATGTGCTCCCCATAAAATATACTGAACACGGTTTTCAGAGATTTGGGTCGCGGTTATTGCGTTTTGAGCCATTAAAAAACCGATTAACGTCTACTCTAAGGTGACGATGATATTGACAGTTCCACGAGGTTTCTGAATTATGGGCTTTTTTGCTGGGTTTTTGAAACCGTTTAAATGTCATTAATCGTCTTCTTAAGTGGATTGCCGCGCAAGAGAGATGGGAGATATAAGCAAAAGTAAGGAAGGCGGGTCCTAATTAGGGAATCGCGAGAGGAAAGCGCCCTATAAATAATTGGCCGCGAAGCTCAGATTAAACGTATACGATGTACCAGAGGGGTGACCTTAACCGAGCGAATAATGATTCATTTTCGTTTCGCGGGAGTCGAATAACGTAGGCGGATAGAGAAGTTAACTATAATTCTATTATATTTATCTGTAGACTAACGCTCTTCAGGCTTTTACAACAGATAGGTAATTGCGCAATGACGGTATATATAGTCAGAAAAGGGATAACGATAACGTGTAAGCATATTAATGGCACAACAAGAAAAGAAAATACTCAAATATAGATACAATATATTAACTATGTAATCACTACAAACCTGTCCGCCATTAGCGTAGTTTCAACAGGACGGGTAACGTGTATACGATTGGCTATTCTAGCTCAGATTTCGCCGGGTTTGGTAGTAATAACCCACAAAACATAATTGAACAAGTGTATCCAGATAAGAATATTGTAAATAAAATAATATGAATTTGCGGCCCATATACACATGAAATAAAAGGATAAAGCGTATGGGGATCTTATAGATGGATGGATAAATGAAACAAATATATATAGGAGTAAATGCAAGTAAAAAGCAAGCATATAAGTACCAAAAACATAGGAGAACATAGTGTGATAGAAATTCGAAGACGGGAGGAACAATAATGTGAAGTGGAACGGATATAGCAAGAGCATGTAATAATGATAAACGTACAAATACAGACAACTACTTGAGACCGATTCGACAGATACTAGCAATCTTTCAACACACCTCTAAGAACATGGTGAGTGGTATATAGTTATCAGCGGAGGCGTCCAGTACCTTGGCAATAAATAAGCACTGAACTGATCCGACGCCTTGCCTGCGGCACTGGAGGTTTATTTATTTATTTATTTTATTTATTTTCATTTATTGGTTTTCTTACAGCCACATGATTAATCAATCTTGAAAAGAAACCAATAATTGATGTACAGAGTTTTGGGCCAGTTACAAGAAAACACATATATACAATCGTTAAAAAAAATTAAGAAAAAACATGTCCAATAGTGGGTTTGTGTGAGTGTGTATTTGTGTGTTTATTTATTTATTTTGTTTTGGGAAAAATTAAAAGCAAAACGATCTTGAAAATTTTCCACTGAATTTAAAAATTTACTTTAACTTACATTAATAGTTTATTGTATTGTAGCGAATAGTACCCTTCCAGTATTGTATTGTTCAAGAATATTCACTGTTTATGTAACATAGTTATTTTGGGGATCAATCTTACTGCCAATAAAAATAATAATAAATGGTTACGAATTAATATATAGACGACGTGGCTACGTGAGCCCTGAACACCACCAGGGAATTTCAATGTTTAAATTCCGCAACAGTTCGGGGGGATCTAATACGTCCCTGTGCGCGGGGTGCCGCGGGCATAAGACAGGATTCATTGGGTGATCCACGAGAAAAGATCGCCCAAAATTAATTTAAAATTAGGTATAGTACCTTTGGATGATTGTTATATCTAGGTATGCAGTGTGTACGTGGTGAGTATATGGAAATTGATCCCATGATATAGCGGCCAAGAAACGTTAAATTTCCGATAAAGACGGGTGAAAATACGAGAGAACGGGACATGATAATGGTAGATAGTGAAGAAACATCAACTATGATTAGAGGAGTACCCGATAGATTGTGGTTACGGTTGATCAAACGATAATATGGACTGAACTTAGAAATTAAATATTAAAAATTAATTATCGCGCTTGCGAAGCGAATTTAAATCGTCCGAAGCCACCGAGTCCGCCCCAAAACATAGGTAGAGACAGCAACAAAAAAGGTGGAGTCAATGACGGCTGTAAGTGGTGTCAGGGTTGTGGACTGCAAAAATAGACCTTAGTAGGCGGCATTCTGATATCAGGGGTGGCGTAGATTAGTGAAGCCAAAGAGGCTGGATATGGGCCCTTTTCCCGCTAGGGGGGTTTTAAAATGTGAAGACACAGCAGAATTGAGGCAGTCGGTGTGGACATCTACGGGGGTGCAAAATCCGCGTCGGTTGTTTTTTTGAGTGATAGAACCGTGAGTGATTGTTACCGTCGAGTTAGAGTGTCCCAGTGTTTGAAAATTATAGTTTAGCTTCAAGTGAAAGTGGTGCACGGGTAATTATACTCTTCGACATTGTTGATTGCTCGCGATAAAAGAAAAGGGGGGTACGGGTTTGATTTTATTTTATAAAGGGTAATTAATTTGGCATATTAGAACTTCGGAAATTACTGCGCTTTATTAAGTTGATTAGTCCGGCATATATAGAACTGATATTTGCAGACCTCCGGAAACTAGCTGTGCATTATAAAGATACCTATTTTATGCTAAACACGCGGGAAATTGTTAATAAGTCTTATAAAAATACCTATCTTATGCTAAATACGCGAGGTCCTGTTAAAAGGGTTTTAACTCAGAGTGCGGGTTTGATTTTATTTTATAAAGGTAATTAATTTGGCATATCAGAACTTCGGAAATCACTACGTTCTATAAAGTTAATTATTTTTATCGTCTTACTAGGTTCACAGAATAATACTCGCAGAATTTCAGGAACCGCTAGGGTTCAAATTTAGTTAATTTTTCGTTTTACTAAGTATACAGGAATAGTATTGGCGGATCTCTGGAAACTAGCTGTGCGTTATAAAGATACCTATTTTATGCTAAACACGCGGGAAGTTGTTAAAAGATAAAGGAGTTGTTACTAACAGATTCGATTTTAAATAAGTCTTATAAAAATACCTATCTTTTGCTAAATACGCGAGGTCTCATTTTAATTTTACATTTGTAAGGCATATAATATTTCGTTATATGAAATGTTTCGATTAGACCGGATTTATTTTAGTTATTGAAAGAATATTTAGTTATTTTAATAATCTTTTGTTTATGTTTAATATTAAGAGTCCGTTAAAATTATAGCGAATAAATTCAGGGATTAAAAAAATACGTCATGATTTAGCCTATAATAATCTAGACTTTCATTTCGTTTAAAATTATGGAGATCGGGGTTTATTTACAATTTCACAGATGTATAAATTCCATTATTCTAGAAAATTATATAAAATAATTTCGTGAGAATCGGGGCTTATTTACAATTTTACAGATGTATAAGATTTCATTATTCTAAAAAATTATATAAAATAATCTCGTGAGGGTCGGGGTTTATTTACGGTTTTACAGATGTACAAGTTTCACTATTTTATAAAGTAAATAAAATTGCTTTCGTTCGGCCCGGGTTATCTTATATTATATAGAAAAACATAGATCTCGCGCTATCAAAACATATAAAAATGTTTCGGCCGGGATTGTTTTGCGCGTTGGGGAAAGTCTATAAGGTAAAAATATGTTTAATTTGGTTCGGGTTATTTTATATTTTATGAAAGATATTTGCCTCGCGGACTTAAACTATGAAAAAAATGTTTCAATTAGTTCTGGTTATACTTTAGGAGTGATGTAAACTTCGCGGTTGTAATCCTATATAAAAATCACGTTAGTATAATTTGGGTTACTTTGTATTGTACGAAAACGTAAATCTCGCGTATAAAAACGAGTATAAAAAAAAAACGTACATCATGTATTCAAACATATAAAAACTTCTAGTACATTGTTTCGATAGACCGGGGTTGTATTATACTTATAAAGATGTTGTAGGGCCTCGTTATATTGAAAATATATAAAAACCGCCTGGGGCCGGGTCCTCTTATTTATAAACTATATAAGATTTCGTTACATTTAGTTATATAAAATGCTTTCGTTCGAGAATTCGCGTTTCATTTTAAGCATATATAAATATAGGGTCCCGTTTTTAAACAATGTTAGTGTTTCGTTTAGAATTCGCGCCTTCATTTAATAAATATGAAACATGTAGATTTCAATTTAGAACTATTTTAAAATGTTTCGTTTAGAAATTCGCGTCTTGTATTATAAATGTGAAACTTATAATATTCGTTTTGAGCTAAAACGTATGAACATAGAAACACTACAGTTTTGACCGCTATTTTGTTTACTATGCCTAGGACATTCTTGCGGTGTATTAGACTTGATGGTAAAATTTAAACTCTTACTCTGTTTAAAATATACGTAGTGTCTCCGCCTAGATTGGCTTCACGATATACTTTATGAAATTTGTAAGTTCCGCTGTCCTAAAATTATATAAAATTACCTTCGTTTAGATCGGGTTATATCATATTCCTCGTGGAACGCGTAAACCTCGTTGTCCTGAAACTAAATAAGGATGTTTCATCTAGACCGGGTTCATTTTACATTTTAGGAAGAATATAAATCCCGCGTCTTTCACTACATAAAATGGATTTCGGTAAGATTGGGGTTGTTTATACTTGTAGAAATTACAGAATCCCGTTATTTTTAAACTATATTAAAATGATAAACTATATTAAAATGATTTAAACTATATTAAAATTTGCCGGAGAGTAGATATCAAATATTCGAGATGATAATCAATTTATATTAAGAATAATATTAAGAATAAAAACTAAATCGGCGGACCCTAAAAGTAATATGTATTGACCTTATCAAGTTGTAGACTAGTGGGGTTTTATTATAGAAACAATTAACTGTTCTGTGGCGCCTACTTATCCGCGGTATCCTCGATAAATGATAAAAACAAGTGGACAAGTGGTCGCTTCGCGGGTTTGTTAAAACTTATAAATGCATGGAATCCTAGATTAAAAGCTTAATCCCGGTATTTCGGATAAATATAAGAATATGTAACATCGGAAAATAACGGGTAACGGTTTTATGAAAAATATCGGTGCGTATAATCATTAGAGTATGATCATTAGAATTAGAGTTTAGTTTCGATGACCCGGGTAAGTACGGATGCGTAAGACGGAAATAAGGACTATGTTACAGTATTATTAAGATATATGAATACTTACAATTGTCGAGCTAGAGTCTAATTCCGGTATCTCGAGGAATATAAATTTAAAGAAAAGAAAATAATGTCTAGTTTCGGTTTGATTAAAGTATATAGGTACACCGTGTAGTTGCAGAGGCTGGATACTAAGCCCCAGCTACGGAAACTTATAAACGCGTAACGGCAGGATCAAAGGTTAGGTCGCGAACTATAGTTAATTAGGGGCCTGTGAATCGTATGCGCGTGCAAGGCAAGTGTCCGCAATCCTTAGGTATAAAGTGAGGTACATGAAGTGAAACTACGATGCACTGGACTGGATATAACCGGCGGCAGATGGGTAAGTCATGTCATCCTCTTTCCGTTTTGAGATTATAACGATATATAAAGGTGGCGCACGATTAAGAAGAATGGTCTCGGGTTCGACACCCCAGACAAAGACGGAAGAAGCGCCGACAGTGAAAGCTAACCCCTGTAACGTAAACTTTACATACGTTTATGCACAGGTGTTTGCATGTTGAATCCGTACTGACCATAATAGGGGCGAATTAATTTGCCAAATTAACCCTTCTCTGCATGTGTGTGAACTTCCAGGGATCGGGCGGCTCGTGTGCTCGACGCCGAACTTATTTACTTACTTCTATTTATTTATTTAATTGATTGAGTGATTGAATAATTAATTAATTAATTAGGTATTTATTTGTCTATTCATATATATATATATATATTTATTTGTTTATTTATTTATTTTTCATTCAGTCATTCATTCATTTATTTATTCATCTATTTATAAATTATTTATTTATCTATTTATTTATTTAATTGATTGATTGATTGATAAGTTAATTAATTATATATTTATTTATTCATTTATTTGTTTGATTGACTGATTTATTAATTAATTAATAATATATTTATTTATTTATTCATTTGTTTAATTACTTATTAATTTATTAATTGCTTAATTTATTAATTTTATTAATTATTTATTTATTTATTTATCAACTTATTTATTTATATATTTATTTATTTACGTACTCATACGTCTGTGCATCGTCGGGGGGGGGGGGGATAGTCAGATCAGCATCGCCACCGTCATCATCACCGAATGCCGTGTCCCAACTATATACCACGCGCCAAATTACATCACCGTCACTGAACGCCGCGTTCCGATTACACACTACTCGCTATGTTACGTCGTCGCCACCGATCGCCGCGTTCCAGTTATATATAGTCAGGAAGCGTTTCGATAGTATCATCATCATCATCATCATTAGCAGTGTCCCAGTTATATATAGTCAGGAGGCGTTTCGATAGCACCATCATCATCATCATCATTAGCGGTGTCCCAGTTATATATAGTCAGGAAGCGTTTCGATAGTATCATCATCATCATCATCATTAGCAGTGTCCCAGTTATATATAGTCAGGAGGCGTTTCGATAGCATCATCATCATCATCATCATTAGCAGTGTCCCAGTTATATATAGTCAGGAGGCGTTTCGATAGTATCATCATCATCATCATTAGCGGTGTTTCAGCTATATATAGTCAGGAGGCGTTTCGATAGTATCATCATCATCGTCATCACTAGCGGTGGTTCAGCCATATATCATCAGGAGACGTTTCGATAGTGACGACATCATCTTCATCAGTGATGGCAGGGCTCCAGTTACACATCAGTCGGAGAAAATTAGACAGATCCCATCATCACCGATAGCAGGATTCTAGCTGTACTGTACTGGAGAAAATACACCGACATCCCTGGCCAGGGGCTAGGCATATCCCTACTGTCCAGATCCACCTTTCCATCTACTAATACGAGGGGTCATGGCCTCGTGAAACCACATGGCAACCAACCATTACAAGTATTTATTTATGTATTGTATATGTATGTATATGTATGTATATTATATTTTATTAGTATGTATCTATTCGTACGTAGTGTATGAGGGGGCTCTTCACGGGTGGCACAACACCCGTGCGGATGTCTTCCCTCGTCTGGAATGGATTGAACGTATTGATGCATACCAGATTATAATAAGTACTACCTGGGAGGGTGGTTGCAGTCACTGTAGTGTCGCGAATGGCCAATGGGCTGCAGTTGCTCACAGGCGAGGGTTGGGGAGCCTAGGAAACTCCCCCTCCCCACTCGCATATTTTTGACTTGACAGGTGGCCCGGGACCATCTTTACAGTAGCTTCAGTATATATACCGTAGTTTAACTTAGTTTAACCTGGAGGAGTTGGAATTCGGGGGGCAAACTGGCTCTGAGCCCGGACGCCAGACACTGACGCGAGGGATGGTGCGGTACTTTGCACAGAAGAGGCCCAACATGAAAAGGCGCATCCAGGCTCAGGTCAACGTATCCGGAACTCGTGTCGGGAGAAGGAAGATGGGATCAGTCACCGATGAGCCTTTGGGTACGGAGGGGCCGAATTTAAAGCAACCACATTTTCCGCGTACACATACATTTACACATACCTTCTACAAACCCCTTTATCCATTAGAACCCACCGTACCACTAGAATGAGACATAGGGCCAGATACAGGTGACGGAACTTAGGCCGGCTAGTAAATAAACGTAACAATGTAATTGATATAAGAATAATGAAGAGTAAATATAAAGGATCGTAAGGAATAAGCACAGCGAGATAACGGTGGAGGATAAAAATATCAACCAGCAAGGGTGTCGAAGACGGAATCACCCATAGGAGCGGTTACGAAGGACTTGAGGGCTTTCAGGCTTTTCTATATACTCTAAATGTGCATGCGCATGTGATAACGGCACGTTACTAACCTTTTCAGTAGATGGCGGTCGATCCCATACAGGTAGGACTATGGGGATCGAGCGGAGAGGGCGTGGGAGCAGAGGATCGCGCACTCTGGAAGCGCAGCTACACCAGATGCAGTGGTTTAAGTCCGTAGGAATGATAGGTAAATAATATAGGGCCACGGAACATAGTATGTTTAGCAGTTGCACCGTAGGGCTTAATTGACGTGCTAGGTAGTTTTTTTTGCGTTTTCCATGAACATTCACGAACTTCATACCCCAGTATTTAATTTAAGTAAAGCTTGCGTTAGGGTTACCACTAAACCAATTCATCCCCTATAGTTCGAAACAAAAAATTACACAACGTGAACTGGGGAGGTCTTGAATAAAGCGAGGGTATTTGGAAATACTACGTTAAAAACCGTAGAGCCTTCACCCGACGTAGATAGATAGCTTGTTTGCCTCTAACAACGCGTAAACTCAGTTAGGAGTAGGATCGAGCTGAAAGGCGAAGAAGAGGATCCATCACAAACCTGACCATACCGTTAAGCAACGGCAACAACTACACGACCTCAGAAATGAACTAGATTTGAGAATCAAAAACGGAGAAGCCAATCTTACTATAAAATATGTTAACTCCACACCGAAAATCATCAATCACACCCCAAAAAACTCCAGAGTAAACTAAGAAACTTGAAAATATATTATCAAAATATTCGAGGGTTACGAACCAAGTTAAACGACTTTAGAAATTTTTTACCATCTTACGACTACGATATATACATATTTACAGAAACTTGGTTGGATCCATCCATAAAATCCTCTGAACTCGGATTTCAAAACCACAAAGTAATCACCTCGATAGAAGTCTAAGTACTAGTTCTAAATCAAGAGGGGGTGGTGTTCTTATTGCCATAAATAAAATCCTAAAAACAAGAAATATCATCATTAAAAATACCAACCTCGAACAACTATTTATTATGATCAATACTAACCCTAAAAAATATATTATTGGAGCAGTTTACTTACCACCGCTCTCCGATGTTCTGCTCTACAAACAACATTGTGAAGATGTCGAACTGTTAATATCGAAATACACCAGCTACGAAACCATCATACTAGGTGACTATAATCTTCCAAACTTAAAGTGGTCATCTAACGAAGACGGCTTCATTACAAATGAATGTGAAAATGATCGTGCGCGTGTGATTCTAGATATGGTGAACTATCTAAACTTATATCAGCATAATTTTGTCTACAACATCAATAACCGCCTTCTCGACTTTGTATTCTCAAATCAAGCAAACATTTCAATCGTAAAATCCATCGATCAATTGCTACCAGTTGATGATCATCACCCTCCATTACATATCAAATTAAGTACTCTATGTCCCAAACCTATACAGCAAGAATCCTCTCTTAACTTTCAAAAGGGAGATTTTGAATCCATAAATCAGCACTTATCCATCATAGATTGGTCATTCCTATGTGATATCAATATCCATCAATCTCTCGAAAAACTTTATTCAATTTTCCAAGATACAATAAACTCTCCTGTTCCACATTTTACGCCCAAACCTAATATATATCCAAAATGGTTTACGAGTGATTTGATAGAACTAATTAAACTAAAAAAATCCCTACATAAAAAATTCAAAGACAGTCGTTCAGTCGAAGACTACATTCAATTTAGCAAAACTCGGGCAGAGTGTAAAAATATTTTAAAAATATGTTACAGATTACACATTAACTATATTGAAAACAGTGCCTTAAAATCCAAAAATCTTTGGAAGTATATAAAAAAACTTAACCAAAACAGTAACGAATTTCCATCTGAAATGTACCTGGACAATCAAGTAGCCACCAATACAGAAAATACTGTTAACCTTTTCGCAGACTTTTTCCAAAATGTTTACGACCTAGACACACCTGTTAATAACATACCTTATCACAATTTCAATAACAACATGTATCTATATAATTGTCTCATTACATTTGAATCCTGTAAGAAAAAGTTAGTATCATTGGATACTAATAAATCTGCAGGACCGGATAACATTCCACCGATATATCTAAAACAATGTGCCCCTGTGCTTGCTCGACCCCTTGCTCAATTTTTCAACTACCTGCTTTCTTCTGGACAGTTTCCTCTACGTTGGAAAACAAGTTTTATCACTCCTATCTTCAAGAAGGGAAGCGAATCTGATGTCAAAAACTATCGCCCAATTTCTATACAATCAGTACTCCCTAAAATCTTCGAATCCTTAGTACTGGACCAAGTATATCCAGAACTTCTCAAAGTGATAGACAAAAGGAAACATGGTTTCATTAAAGGTAGAACAACTTCCACAAACTTACTTATCTATTAGGAGTACATATTTGAAAGTTTCACAAACAAACGTCAAGTTGACAGCATTTACACGGATTTTTCAAAAGCTTTTGACAAGGTTTCTCATACAATCCTTCTTAAGAAACTTCACTCCTTATGCGTAACTGACCCACGACATAAATGGTTTGCAAGCTATTTGACTAACAGGAAACTACACGTAAAAATAAAATCCTGTACATCCCGAGCTATCCTAGCCACTAGTGGTCTACCACAAGGTAGCCATCTTGGACCCGCATTATTTCTTGTATTTATCAACGATATTGTCGAATGTTTCGATAATGTTGAAATTTTACTTTTTGCGGATGATATTAAAATTTTCAAGGAAATATCAGATGTGAGTGACTGCCTTACACTCCAATCTAACCTATACAAATTAAACGATTGGTGCATCTCTAACAACCTATTTTTAAATGTTGATAAGTGTAAATCACTATCCTTTTGTAGAAATAAATCTCCCATTTCCTTTTCGTATTCAATAAATAATACAAACCTAGAAAAAATAACAGAAATCCGTGATCTTGGTGTCATTTTTGATCATAAACTAGAATTCAAAAGTCACATCAACATTATTACGAATAAAAGTATGAAAACCTTAGGTTTCATACTTAGATCAATACAGGACTTTGAATCAATTAATGTAATAAATCTCTTATATGTATCCTTGGTCCGTAGTCAGTTGGAATACAATTCCATCATTTGGTCTCCTTTTTACAGGGTTCATATAAAAAATATAGAAAGGGTACAACGTAAATTCCTAAAATTTATAAATTTTAAGCTTCATATTCCGATCGACCAAATAAACTACAAATATTTGCAAACTAATCTTAATCTCCTAACCTTGGAAGATCGAAGAAAATTAACAGATTTAATATTCCTTTTTAAAATATTACACTCAAATTTCGAGTGTTGCAAACTCCTGAATAGTATTAATTTTAAACTACCTAACCGTAGGACCCGCCAAAACATGCTGTTTTATTGTGACAATTTGGACACAAACTATCGTTCAAATTCTAGCATACCTCGGATGCACAAACTGAGCAATGAACTACCTACATTTGTCGACATTTTAAATCTATCTCTCTCAAAATTTAAAAAATCATTATATGATCATTTCTTTTCAAAATATTAAATTTTATATAATGTCTTAAATTTTTTATATATACCTGGCTATTCAAATTTAATATTGCTATATTATCGGTGAGTAAAAATTTCTGAGATCACTACTTTACACTTTTTTGCATATATACTTTTTTTACATATATGTCTTACCTCATTATGTTTAAACTATGTATATATACTTTTTTACATTTATACCCTTTATTTTTCTTTTACATTTAATCGTTTGTTGTACTTTAATTATGTATAAACCTGTTGAAAAAGGCTATTAAGTCGTGTAATTAATAAAATAAATAAATAAATATTCAGATTATCAGGTTCCGCGGCCGTTAAGGTGTTTCCAGTTAAAATTTTCTGGAATGTTGGACTTTTCTAACTGACGTTTTGGATTCTGTTTCAATATTATGTACATATCGTGGCAGAACATCCCAGGAAACCCTTACCAGAAGACTTTATGTTTATGTAATATTGCACGAGCAAAGTGAAATAGGTATTAAAATGTGAATATCTCTGCTGCAGAAATATGGACTCAGGGATTATTTGAAATTGGCCATTCAATTTTCAAATAATCAAATGTTCAAAACCAGTTTTCATATAATAACTTGTTTTTATCTTATGAACCCTTTGTGTACCGGAATATCAAAAATAAGATCGAGAGCCGAACGGGTTAAAATTGACCCCATTCAAATATTCGATGACGACGACGTAATGACGCATAATAATTTGACCGTGTCCTCTAATATATTAAATAAACTCCATTTCTTATACAATGCGAACAATATTCTACAACATTTTATAAGAAACCATAGTGTTTTGACGTCTCCCAAATATGTGCGTCATATCTGCCGTTACCTAATAAAAATAATGACCTTATAAAATATTCCTGATTGTCTGCCGAAAACATATTTGTTTCTACTTTTGACTGTCATACTGTATAATATATTATCGTTTTTCTAACTATTTATTATTATCATTTTTCTTACAATATAAACATTATCATTTTCTTTGGGTGTTCTTTCTTTCTATTAATTTAGATATTAAAGAGGATTACAATGTTTCCTCCAAAATATTTATCGAATGATTTTGGAATTTATTATATATTTAAAATGTCTTAAAAATCAAAAATGGTTTCATATGTGAATATATTTGTTTATAGATAAACAAATATGATGTGTTTTATTTATTATTTCGTGCGAGTAAGAACTCGATAATGTATAATTTAAAAATATTGAAAAGGATTTGAAAAAAGAAGTATATAAAGACGTAATTTTTTGCTTTGTTGTAGAAAAATAAAGTGACAGGTATAAAAGGAAAATTTTCATAGAAATAGCTCTCTTTCGAAACATTTTTCAACGTTGCCGCGTGTTTTTATTTTCTCTTTTCTTCTTTAATAAAGCAATTTATTCGAAGAATTATCCTTTTCTAGCCTGAATTATAGATTCATTTTGTGTTTTTATTTCGTTGTCTCGAACGATTTAGGAACCGGTCGTTTTGAATTCCAGCTCGTCAAGCCGGGAAGAGTTTGTTAGTCGCGGAGATTGACATTTTCTTTTTTCCCGTGGTTGGAAAGAATAGTTGAGTAACATACATTTGAGTAGATTGTAGATGTAATGGTCATGACGCTCGCCTAGTAATCTGGTGGTTAGTGGTTCAAGCCCCGTTCCAACAACGACATAAGCAAGTAAATCCTATTACCAAGCATAAGTGTTTATCCTATTTTCAGAAGTCAGAAATCTGAATTTCTTTTTGGATTTTTAAAGTTATAAAATATAAGAAAAAAAATTTAAAATACTCATACCTATACGAACATATACTTTATTTTACTTCTACATATTTTATTTTATTCACTATCCAATTTAGATCTTTTTGTTAATGTTTATACTATAGAATTAACACTATTATTGTGTTTGTTAACGATTAATTATAATTATTATTATTTTTATATTTTTAATGACATTAATTATTATTATTATTTTATTGGCACTAAGGCACTCATATAACAACTGCTTTCTATAAATATTCTTGCACATTGAGGAGCACTGTTTTCTACAATACAGTAAAGCACTAGTGTAACAAATAATAGTTTAATACAGTAAAATACTAGTGTAGCAAACTAAGGCATCAAATCTAGTGTTTACTTTGCTGCCAAACCCTGAACAACAATTATAGATGGTCATTTATTTTTGTTAACACTATAAAATGTTGTCATCTATAAATGTGAAAACAAGTCGAATTTATAAAATAAATAGTTTTTAAAATAAGATTTGTGGGGTTATGTTGTGCCCCGCTCCGGAACGGAAGTGTTAAGTGTAAACTAGGCGAGGGTCTCTTGATTCTGTTTTGCAATCGACAAGGATACACTCTGTCATTTCATAAAATATCGCTTGATTTTTATGATTTTTTTACAAAGTGACAATTTCTGCTTAACAAGTGCACTGACGAAAATGTTTTACGCAATTAATGAATCACAGACTGTTTTTTGGAATGAGACTGAATCGATCACTGCAAACTCCTCGGCGTCAGAAGACTGCTACTATGGTGAATACGAAGTGAAAAAATTATCTGTACTCATTTTACTTGGAGTTTTCATGAATTTATCAGGAGTGCTGGGAATCTTCACGAATATTCTTTCAATGATCATTTTCTCAAGGCCGCAGATGAGAAATAGTACTACCTGTTTACTGTTTGCTCTAGATTTGTGTGATATAGTCTATAATGCCCTGGCTTTAGTGCACGTCGGCATACCCGCTATATTTCCCTACACAATACACATGTTTACTTACTGCAAAATATACCCTTATTATTTAAAACCATACCTCCATACATTCGTCGAAGCCGCTTACACATCGTCTCTGTACTTGACTGCGGCCATCACAGTGGAGCGGTATATCGCGGTCTACCATCCTCTGCGCGTCAAGGCCATCTGTATGCGAAAAAGAGCAAAAATAACTAGTTTCATGATCGCCATCTTTTCATTACTTTTCAATTTGCCAAAATTTTGGGAAGTGGTTATTGTAAAATCGCCGATCACCTTTATCAACGTCAGTGCAACTATTTGTTATGCCTACATTGAATCATTTTCATACGTCTATGACTGGGCGAATGGGGTACTGGGGCTGTTGCCTTTTATTTGTAGTCTATTGCTAAACACCCTAATTTTCATAGAATTCAGGAAAATTAAAATCAACAGATCGATGCTTACAGTTTCACAAACAGACGACGTTCATACAGATAAAATAATTATTTGCCTTGTCCAAACATTCTTAATTTGTTACCTTCTTAGAATTGTTAAATACTTTTTGAAATTTAAATATGATTGGATTCTGCATATTCTCTCCCGGTTTTTACCTGTTTTCAATAGTTTTGTAAATTTTATCATTT
>JADDOH010007441.1:0-17703 GCA_016648135.1 Agrypnia vestita
AGAGTGAACATAACCCATTAAAACCCTTTGTATCGAAGAAGAAGAAGACGCTGTTGAAGTCAATATAAATAAATGGGGAAAGAAAATATGTATATAACCGTTAGCATATACGAACAAGAAGAAGACGAAGAAGAAGAAGAGGAAGAAAAGGGTAGGAACAACCTTTTCGATAATTGTAGAACTTAAAAGTATATATAACTATTATCCGTCTCAACTAACTTTCCAGCCAACCCTCAAGAGTGATATCTAAAGACGACGCATGTTTGTAGAAGAAGTGCATCCAGATGTCAAGAAAGTTTCCCATAACTATTCCTTACTAACCTGTCTTCCCCCAAATTGTTAAGCGTTTGTCAAATAATCAGGCGCGACTCCTCCGTATAACTGTAATATTATTCCTCCCAAAACTTATTGAAAACCTAAAACAACTTTATTAATATGTTCCGTATTCATTATCCCCATACTTATATGTAACATAACATTATAAAATTTTAAAGTGTTCCTTTAACAACGCGAACATGTTTAACGAAGTACACTGTTACAAATCAGAAGAGGTGAACCCTAATATCTGTACTAGCTGTAGTAGTCGTCACCAACACTGATATCCACAGAAGATGTATGTGTGTAACTGAATTAAGAATTCCTAACGTATAATTCGGCTTGCTATACGACTGGAATCTATTCAAGATCCAAACGACTAATCTTCCTACCCTAATCTAAAAGTAATGGTCACGACGACGCATGAAGGTGGATGAATCTAATGATGATGCTATTACTATATAAAAAGGTTTTTTTTCAAAGTCCTCCCGGTAAAATCTATTTTCAAAAATTTTTTTTTCAAAATGTTCCAGAAGAATTCAAAAGCTCTCCTGAAAAATTTCTTTTTTATTTTATTTTATCACTATTCAAAAGGATTTCTACATACACCCAATGTATAGTAAAACAATAAATGCTTTATCAATCATAGCGTTACGATTTCTCAAAACTTGAAGAAACTCACATATCGTTAATTCCGGATTTACTTTTGTATTATTTCCAAGAAGATTGCGCCTAAAACTAAAACAATCCTTATATAGATACGTACGAAATTTGAAGTAGTGAGATGTTTATTTCTACTCTGCCTATAAATAAGCTGTATCAACGTATATTGTAATATAATATTTATTAATGAAGATAAAACAATTTCAATTAACGTTGCAATGAAGCGAAACAAAGGAATATATATAAAAAAAAAACAAGTCCAATTTTTAATTATTCTTTACTAAGAGTATATATATATTGCGCTCTCTATTACCGCTTCCTATAGACTAATACTAGCGAAGGCTCAAAACTTTCTCTGATTTCCGCTAGATGGCGGTAGTATGACCATTTTAATTCATATGCCAGGCCGTCTTGTAAATATAAATGGAAGCAATTTTATTCTTGTAATTCAAATCAAAATAATTTTTAGATCAAAACAAGAAACTCAAATAAATATTTCGTGCAACAATACGCGTCTGTGTTTATATTACGAACAAGTCTATCAATCCTGCATACAACAAAGAAATTATAATTAGTTTGAATAACCAGAACCGTATATAACTGTGTATAACAATTAAGAACACATTTAGATAATTAGAATAATTAAGAACCATAATAATTCAATGAAGGAAATTATTATTTTTTTTCAATTAATTCAGCAACATTGTAGATTGACATTTTATTTTTTTAGGACAATTTTTAATATAACACCTTGACGATAAAAAGGTATCTCCGAAACATGCACGTGAAAGTTATCAAATAATATAAGTAGATTTGTAAGAATACTATAATCAATAAATTTTTTGTGTAATTATTATCTGTAAAAATTTAGCTGAATTTAAAGATCCTTTTTTTTTCAAATATAGAAACCCTTTTTAATATCCATAAGACAAATATATAACAAGTGTGGATTTATTTAATTTACATTAACCTTAATTTAATTAAAATTAATTTATATTAATTTTTAATTATGAAACCAGACGGATAATTATTAAAATATTTTTCGCATTTGTATCATAAAAGTACATAACCGAAAGAGAAAAGTAAATATTATAAAACATCGGATTTATAATTTTTTTTATAAAATAAAATATATATCAAATGTTCACATGGCAAAATCCGTTTAATATAATTCTTGTGTACCCCGTATACTAAAAGTTTTCGGTTTTATATCTTCTTTTCTTTTAGATTCATATATTCTCGTGTTTATATTTTCTACTAAATTGTTATCCGGTTTTTTATATTTATTTTTACTTTTATATTTTTCTGCTATTATTATTAATTACTATTGCATAACTCGTAAGCGAAAATATTTGCCACTGAACAGATTTTATCTAGCGTGGGTTAATTATTAGTTTATATTAATATAAGAAATTAAATTAAAACCGAATTTTAAGCTATCATAAACCCTCCGTGGCGCGCGCTGAAATCTGTCGCGGTGATCTGCCCGTAATACAGGTGTATATTTTTGCATTTCGGGCGCCGTGCGAATCTGTTCGGCGTAGCTAACTGTCTTTTCGTACTAGCCCGAGCGCGAAGGTCGAACTTGTTAAACCTTAAACCCTCAAACGTCTTGGGTCTCTGCCGCATCTTCCACGCTTGTGCCGAAACGTGTCCGCTCGGGTTTTATAGGGAAACCGTCGCCGGTCTTTCTAACACGCAGCGCTCGCAAACCCGGCGGCTTTGGCCGTGTTCGGTGGTATATTTGCGAAACACAAACACAAACGCAATAATTAAAACCATTCAAATGTGAATCGTTTGAATCTCAACTACATATTTGTTACACTGCGATCGCAAATCCCGATGGCCTAGGCCGTGACAGTGGTATACTTGCGAGAAAACAAATGCAATAATTAAAACCTTTCAAACGTGAATCGTTTGAATCCTAACTACATATTTGTTATACTGCGATCCGCAAATCCCGATGGTCTTTTTTAGATTGTGACGGTGGCTTACTTGTGAGATCGCATTCAAACAATTATTAAAATATTTTTCAAATGTGAATCATTTGAATTCAAACCATATAAAATGAATGAGATATGAAATAAATCACATATTCTATAAAATGGAGCAATACTTTTACAAAGAAACAGGCATTCCAAAATCGAACTAATATATCACAAGGACCAAAATTACTACAATAATTTTCGTTCACAAAATATTAAATAATAAAAATGCCAACTATCTATATGACAAACAACCTAAAGAAATTTCTAATACCTAGTATCACGTTTGTCTACAAATCTCAGTACGTGGTTCACATAAATGCTCAATCTTTTTTCTTTGATGTCACGGACCGTGGTCCGCAATTGTTTAAATAAAACCGCTTTTATAATCAAATATTTTCTTTCATTTATAATATTAACTAAACCAAAATGATTTTATTACTATGCAAATGAGTCCAACGAATACGCTCCTGTCTGGTCACCGGCACCACTGTGATGATCCAGGTAGATAGTGGGTCCTAATCAAATCGAGCAGACTGTATTTAATGTCGAAATGATGTTCAATTAATATTATAAAGCATTTTATTGTATTTCAATATAAATCGTTCTCCTGGTCACGGTAAGCACTGTGATGACCCAGGTAGATAGTAGGGCATCGCGGCCTTGATACATTTAATAATAATTTAGTATAGCTCCTGGTCCGGCACCAGAGTTAGACATCCCATGGGGTGTGTGTTGAATATATAAGGCGAAGCAAATCTATAATACAAATCATTCCATTGCAAATCAATGTAAATCATATTCTTTTCACGGCTAACGATGTAAGATGACCCTAATGTGGGTCCTACTAAATAATGAAGGTTAGTAAGTAGCAAACCGTCGCGTTCAAAATACAATATATTGGATTATCAAATATTTCATTATTCTTATATGTGAGCGCGCGCGATCGAGCGGCAGGATGCAACCGGTCGACTTCAACCATATGATGTAGCGATACAGTTGTTAAAAATTAAATATTCAATACAGAAATATTACTACTACTAAAATTCAACTTTTCATATGAAATAATGTTCTATACTATCAGAAATTGTTCTATACGATAAATTAACTAAAAATACGTATTAACTGAAAATATTTCTAATTTGCTGTTGAATATTACCTATAAAGATATTGACTAAAACTTTTGCTTTGAATGGAATATTAACTACTTCTCTCATCAAATATTATTCTGCAGCAAATATTCAATGAAATTATAGGAACTAAAATATTTCTAACATCTTGGGTTCGCATACTATATTGATAATACCTAATGCCCTTTGCATTTACTAAGTATATTACCTAAATAGCCACAGCTATACCATCCTGTCCGTCAGGGACGAAACATAAAACACAGTTATATTCCTAAAAGTGCTACCTCTTACGCGACAAAAATACCTATTGCAGTCGGGCTATGAATATGAACTATTTCCGCCTCATAATGGCGCCTGGAACCAATACTAAAAACCTCACTAGAAATAATAAATGCGACTAAATCTCGATAAATACAATATATACTATTCGTAATACGTCGTTGAATTGGCACATGAATCGTCTAATGGATGAAGGACCCCGTTGTGTATCGTAATAACTTCAAATTCTTTTATAGGAGCAGTGTGGAAACAATTGCATAATATTACGTAATAAAAACATCTAACGAACCTAATAATCTAGACATTTATGTTACAATAAAATACGTTCACCAGAAGAATTCGTGTATTAGAAATAAAACATTTTCGATTTGAGACAAACCAGTAAAATCGTTCGAACGGCGCAAAGGGAAAAATTCACACATATTAAATAACACTGAAATTAATAATTATAAACACTTTGTATTAGCAAATTCTTACCTTGAATGGTTTCGTTCTAGACGTGCATGAACCTGTTCATATTAATTCCATGGGAAAATAATACATATATTTGCTATCTACGAAATAAGACATTTTTGAAGCGAAACTTCTTTATAAATAAGTAGATAAGGTCTCGGGGATGGTTTGTTCGAAAGGATTCTACAACAGCCCGTGAGTTTATATGAAATAATAGTTTCTTTGAATGCTAAATTTTGGTTTTTTAAACCCTCAGCATCTCTGCTGAGAGGGGTAGAGGCTCCGCGCCCGCCTAAACCCGGTGGCCGACTTCCTAAGTGACTAAACGGCCCCCCTTGTTCCTCCGGAACTTACTGCATCCCGAGACTCTATCTCTTCTTTACGAGATGTGATCCTGTGACGCCCTTCTTTTAGGCTTATAATTGAGAAGGCCGTACTCTTTTGGTACGAGTTTCTGATGATGTGTGTTGTCTTGAGGCGCCTTTCTTTTAGGCCGGTGTTTGAAGAATCATGTACTCTTTTGGTACGAATTGATGACGACATTAGCCTCCTTTGCGGGCATAGTCAGCGATGTTACAAATTATTGTGCAATCTCATTATGCCTTTTCAGAGCGGCGTCCCACGATTCTGCATCTTGCAACATTTACTTTGGACAAATGTTAGAGTGTTAGTAACATATTTATAATATCCCAGCTATTCCATATGAGTGAATGATTTTTATATTTATTCTGGCCCTGTCTTTCTTACAGAGGACGAAATAGAAGTTAACGTTTTCTATCAAGGTTTTACAGCATTCAAGCATGGAAATCCTTCCAAAGACAAAGGGAACCTTTTTGTTGGTTTAAGTAGTTTGCGCCAGATGAGGTTAGGTGGTCGGTTTATTGACGACCCCGAGCAACAAGGAGGACCCCGCCTTTAAGGGGCCCTGCAGGGGCTTGTGCGGGTTCCACGCCCAAGTGCCGGCAATCATCCACCCCTCAGCCAGCTAGGCTAACACAAACCAGATATCCCCAATCTTTAGTTAGACTTCCCCATTCTGTCCTTTACTCGTCATTCTGAAGCTACTTGTTAAGCTAGATGTACCGAGGTACTCAAATCATAAAGAGTTAACTGAAGACCGGATTGCGCAATACTTATGCAATACAGTAATTATTATAATGCTACTAAGTAATTCATATAGAAATCCGTGTATTCAAATTTAGTAAAAATAGTTTGAAAATCCCCATACTTTAAAATATATTCGTTCGGAAGAATTTCTCGTACGATTTGGATTGATATCTGGTTATGCAATACATAACGCGTCGACAATATTATGAATCTATTACGCACTGCTTATAGAGCTCCGTAAAATCAATTGTTAATACAAATGGTATGAAAATCCCCAAGCATCAAAATATATTCGTTTGGGAGATATTCCCGTACGAATTGAGCCAAGATCACACAAGAAATCGTGATATTAATTATACATTATTGCTCCGATTTTAAATCTTCCCAAAATAAATACATTTCAATAGTGAAAATAATTAATCGATAGATAATATAAATGTGTTCCTTAGCTGTTACACAGTGGCGGTATGATCCTCTCTGCTACTGATGAATGGTAGATTCCTCCATAAGTCCGGGCAGCAACTCCGTCCGCAAATGCTGTTCTGGAACTCAGGGCTCCGTCGGTAGTCTGTTGGGCAGCGCTCCCGCTCGCAAGTCTGGTCTCGAACTGAAGGGCTGAGTATTTCGTGTTCGCTCCTTTTATACTCTCGATTGCACCATATCTTCGAAATCCACGCTAGTGCAGTGACTCATCCTATGAGCGATGACCTCACCGCCGGCGCTCGCCATTGGCCGGATTCAGCCATCAGGACGGTCGCCTCCGGCTCAACCCGTCGAAAGGTAACGCGTGCCTGTGATTGGTCCGTTTCGTTAAAATAAGAGTAAAGCACTCGCTACACGCGAGACCTGCTGTTCCGTTTCATAAATAATAAAGGCTCGTTCGCACCCACTCACAAGGTCGAGTCTATTAGGATTGGCAAACAATATTAATTTAACACAGAACCATATCCATGGTATAATAAAGATCTAAGAAATATTACTTGTATAGCTGAATATTCAATATTTTGTTAGCCTCTTGTAATACATAGAATCTTAAGAAGAAATATATCAGGCTTTTACTTTTAACCGATTCCAAACAGAAGAAATATATTTTTGATGTCCATACTTGACTTTTTTTGAATATTATTATTTTAAGATTTTCTAAATTTATTAAATCTATCTCTATGTCGACCATCACAAGCTTTGCGGAAGTTTTTAAAAAATATATTATTTTCTTCCCATAAAAGATAAAAGGTTCTGTTTTACACTAATATATAGAAAACAACAATGTGCATATGACAAATGTTTGGAAATTATAGAAAATATTATATAAATCATGAGTTAAATGACCTTGGAATACACCAAATTCGGAAGCATAATTATCGACAAGATGGACAAAAAAAAAGAAAAAAAAAAAGAATTTTATCATAAAGAAGTTACGGACGTTACGCGAAATTACGGGGACAGACAGACAGACAGACGGACGGACGGAGGACAGACAACGAATTTATTATAATTTTAGGATAATAAATTTATACTATACTCACTCTTAGAAAGCTGATGTATATTATTTAATAATAATAACGCATAAACGATTTTATAACTACGGACATGCGGTAGCCATTACTTAACGTAATGTCACAATGCGTTAATCTTGAACACGTTAAAGCTTTAGTTTTATAATTTTAATGCATTTCAATATAACGAGTATTTCTGTAATAAGTTCTAATACGGAGCATATTTTACCTTAAATATTATTTTTTTTGCTGAAACCGAAAATAGTGAGCTTTTCAGATTTTTTTTAATAAACAATCAAATATAATTACATAATTCATTCATACCAACACTTCATTGATACCATATCTGTGGTACTAATACTGATTATGGCGGTAAAGTAGTAGCAGCAGTAAAGCCTCAGCATGTAGAAGTGGAGCTAAATAAGATGCTAAATAATATGATGTATGGTAGTAAAGTAGTAGCAGCAGTAAAGCCTCAGCATGTAGAAGTGGAGCTAAATAAGATGCTAAATAATATGATGTATGGTAGTAAAGTAGTAGCAGCAGTAAAGCCTCAGCATGTAGAAGTGGAGCTAAATAAGATGCTAAATAATATGATGTATGGTAGTAAAGTAGTAGCAGCAGTAAAGCCTCAGCATGTAGAAGTGGAGCTAAATAAGATGCTAAATAATATGATGTATGGTAGTAAAGTAGTAGCAGCAGTAAAGCCTCAGCATGTAGAAGTGGAGCTAAATAAGACTAAATGCTTTTTATTAGATATTATTATTAAAAACTAGTCGAGATGAGATCCCTTAGACGTATGTTTGAAAAATCCATTTAGGATAGAGGAAAGAATGAAGATATTAGGAATGGATGTAAAACTGATTTTAGCTAAATTAATAAAAAAAAAAAAAAAGTTTGCTCAGATGGTTTGGGCATGTTGAGCGAATGAATGGTAAGAAAAATAACGCAAGTGTTTTCGGCGCCTGAAAGAGAAGACGACTGCGGAAACGCGTGGCATGACCAGATTAACCAGATGCTGGAGGATGATCCCGTTAGAATCTTCAACAACCGCCTAGCTTGCATGCGAAGATGTATAAATGTGGATGAGGCGAGTGTTGTGTCAGGTCAGAAGAGTGCGGCGTTCTACCCTCTCTGCTTACCCCCACGGAGAAATGGCGTGATGGAAAGTAAGTAAGTAATTCATTAATTACTATGATGCGTGACTTTGACTTGTGGTGCACACCGTATTTCAGTACTCTATTAAAAACATATTGAAGTACAACCAAATTGCTTTGATTTATTTGCAAATAAAATTTAATAACACTGGTACAATTCGGCTTCATTTTAGTCCTATTTCCTACTATTATTATAGTTACAGTCAAAGACAAATAATTTTTACTAACTATTTATCTAGACTGCCTTTTCGCATTCTCATTCCGTAAACTGTTTAATTCATTAAATACGATTCTCAAAAATTTTCTGCGCTCCTCACAAAACTATGTGCTCTTTTGAATGCAAACGTTGTACCTCTGTATATTTGTAAGTCTGTATATTTTGCATTTCAGAAACATTCCATTTCAATCGAATTTGCATTGCATAAGTAATATAATAGTAATGTATTCCGTAAAGTTTACTAACGTATTTATATTTTGAATTCTAAGTGGGAGAAGCACAGTTTTCGCCTTTTTAAAACAAAATGGCGATGGATTTATAAGCTAAACAGAATATTTTTCTACAGCAGCAGGGATGCGCGATTTACATCGAAAATAGATTTTCCATTTTCTTCGGTGCATATAAAGTAATTTCAATTGAATATTGCATTTGCATTATTATATCGCAACCCAAGACTTAAAATTGCAACTATATTTTAGTTGAGATAAATTATAGAAGTCTCAGAGACGAAGCCATTTATATGAAAAACGTCTACGGAAGTCATTATAAGCTGGCCAGGGCTTATAACCTGGCTTAAAGATCACTTTACACAATCAATGTTCACCAATTTCACCGTAAGAATATCCATTGTGTAAATTGGTCACTTAAGCCAGCTTATAAATACGTGTAATATCTATTATATTATGTTTTTCTAAGCTTATGCTATTGTTTTCTACTTTATATTATTTTTTATTACATTTTGCTTTTCTTAAGATTCTGCTTTTGCTATATGCCTGTTTTTTACTTTATATTATATATATCTTTCAGTATTGTGCTACTGCTGTGTATTTGCTTTCTACTATATGTTATTTTTGTTTCTTGCTTGTATTTTTTGAGCAATTACTATGTATTGTTTAAAATGTAAATATTTATTGATTTAATATTAGGTCCTTGCATATGAAATTGGCGTTTAGTATGGGAGGAACATAAAGCCGATTTCTTTTTATTATAATATATTTATTTAATCAAAGTATGTACCATTGCTATCTATGCACTTTTGCCATCTCATAGGTAGTTCATCGATCCCTTTACTAAAAAAACCATTAGGACGGGAATCAATAAAATCTTTGAAGACGGTTTGGACTGCCCCATCGGAGTTGAATTTTTTCCTTTGCAAGAAGTTATCCAAATTTCGTAAAAAATGGTAATCTGTTGGGGCAAGGTCCGGAGAGTACGGTGGATGTCTTAGACATTCCAATTGAAGCTCCTCTAATTTGGTAGCCGTCTGTTGTGCAGTGTGTGGTCTAGCGTTATCATGAAGCAGCAGTGGCCTAGAGCAATTAACCAGCCTCGGTTGTTTAGCAGCTAGCTTTTCCATCATAGTTTGCAGTTGCTGACAATAGACATCTGCCGTTTTCGTCTGGCCAGATTTAAGAAAGCTGTAGTGAACGACACCAGCACTAGTCCACCAAACGCTCACAAGTAACTTTTTTGGAATCAATTTTCGCTTGGGGCATGGTTTAGCTGGTTCGGCAGGGTTCAGCCATTGCGATGAACGCTTCCGATTATCGTACAGGATCCACTTTTCATCACAGGTAATGATTCGATTTAAAATCTCTTCATTATTGTGCCGGTTGAGTAATGCAACGCAGCAGTCAACGCGCGTTTGTTGATTTGCTTCACTCAATTCGTGAGGTACCCACCTTTCAAGCTTTTTCACCTTACCAATTTGCTTCAAGTGGATTAAAACAGTTTTATCACTAACACCGCAGCCTGCAGCTAACTCGGATGTGGTTTGCGATGGATCCGCTTCCACAATAGCCTTCAATTCTTCATTATCAACTTTGGTCTCCGGCCGTCCACGGGGCTTGTTCTGCAGGTCGAAATTTCCAGAACGAAAACGTTGGAACCAAAAACGCACTGTGTTTTCTTTTGCGGCACCGTCGCCATACACATCATTAATCCTTCGAGCCGTTTCTGCAGCACTGGTGCCACGGTGGAACTCGTACTCGTAAATAACGCGATATTTCAAGTTTTTCATTTTGTAAACTGAGTGACGCAAAGAAAAAAAAAATGAGGAAAAACAAATGAATTATAATTTTCAAAACACAAATACATGAGTAAATAGCTGTATAAATTTGGATTTGGAATTCTTAACCAAAGAGAAGATATTTGAGATCAAATTTGCCAGTACGGCAAAACGCCAATTTCATATGTAAGGACCTAATATATATTTTACCTTATTTGTAAAATCCCTGAAGGGCGTTAATAGATAAATAAGCAAAATAAAAATTAGTCCTTTTTTTTATTTTTCACTTTTCCACATGAACAGCTTCGTCTCTCTGAGATTTTTATAATTTATCTTAATTAATAATTAAAATTCTGTGGACAAAATTGTGTACTCTGAAAAAATATAAAGGTATATACATATAAAGGGAAAAATATACTTTTCTAACACCTAATGCTACTCAATAATATTTCTTTTTTGAAATCAGGGTTCTCAACAAGTCACAAAACAAATCCTCGAAAAGAACCGGCCCGAGACCGTATAGTACAACTATGTCAAAGTTGCCCAATAAAAACAAAAGCAAAAGAAAGGGCTAAACTTGCAATGTAATGTACTTAAATTAAGAATTCACCAAATAACTAAGATGACAGATGTTTGGAAAATCTGCAAGTTCCAGTGGCAGCAAGAGATGATGGACCAGGGAGGCCCAGCACTGGCAAAAGTGTTGGCCGTCCACAAGCTCGATGGAGCGACCGTATCAGAAGAGTGGCGGGCAATAAATGGGTGAGAAGAAAGCTTTCTGCTCTACGGGATATTGTGTTTACTTTTACGTTACATGTACAATTTTATTTTAAAACATGTCTTTAAAATGGATTACCAAATAGACCAAAGTGAGCACTTAAGATATCTTCTACTCTCTTTCAATCGAATAAATAGTTTTTGTCACAGAGGCATTGATAAACCTATAGAACGTTGGCAAGCAGTTGTACGTCATAAAGAAGACAACATTAAACTAATATTTTGAAAATTTTTTGTTGTTTTTTTTTGTTTTGTTCTGTCTTCATTTGGAAAAACAGACAATTGATGTTAGCACTCAATACTAAGGTCTCGCAGAAGAACAATTATCATTATTCTAACTATGGAGTACAATAATAATTAATTACATCATTATACCAAGGATTGGAAATACGTTACAGGAATATTCCAAGATTCTTTGCCAAATATACGAGCGCCAATAATGACACATTGAGCACACATAAGTTTTGATTTACTTTACATAAATTATGCTCAGTAAATTTGCCGTCCTGATTGCCGGCGTAGCGATAAAGTAAAACGAGAAGTAAGCGATTTACAAGCTTTATTTGTTTATCTAGAATCAGTAATCCAAGTATAATTTTAATGTATTAACTGTAAATCGTGAATACTTTGAACAAATATGTTCCGTAAATGTGTTCACGTAATACTGTCAAGCACGCGATGGAAATCCTTCCACTTTGAAATTAGTGTAGGCACACGAATAAACATTTCACGTACGTACGTAGCTGTGTTCCTAAGTAAATATTTTCGAAATTAATTGCTTTCAACTGGATATGAATAGGATGTAAAAACAGAGTTAAAAATATCATAATAAACTCATCGCTTTAGCCTTTCACTAGAAATTTGAAACAATGTTTTGATAATTTTAAATAAATTTTATTGAAGGGACTGAATTTATAATATTCTATAAAAATTTCTTTAATAATATTCAGAAGATATGTCAGATATATTGAACAACAAAATTTGGAGTTGTTTATCTCTATAACTAGAATTATAGACTGAATCTGTTACATCCTTTATGTTACAGATACTCACGAAAGTCCAAAAGTTGAGTGGTAATATCTTATAGTTAAGTGTTTTTCAAAAACGTAATGTATCCGATCACAATGAATTAAAATAATTATATCTCTAATTTATTACTTTTATATACAAATATAAAATACGGTTAGATTGATTAAAAAAATAAAATAAGTATAATAATAAAATTTATCAATATTTCGTCACTTTTTATGCACAAGTATTTTTATTATGCATAAATATTTTTTCTTAGGTAGAAAAAAGTGGCATTACTATTGACATTTTCCACCGCATCTTTTCATGATTGGGAGACCTCTACACGGGAGACCTCTACCACAGTATACTAAGAACAGTAATACGTCTTTATATAAACTGGCCGCTACCCATTAGAATGTGTGCACTGTGACGCACACATTGACATAGAATATGGGGGCACAAGGCGACGGCAGTAAGTGCCTTCGGCGCCATTCGCGCTCGCAGCCGCCGCTTTAGAAAAAAAATGCGCTTCCTGAAAAAAATGCCTTTTTTATGTTTGTGGTGCTTTACTAAAAAGGTGTGTTGATTATCACAAAGACTTTTTTTTACTCCCTTTACATTAACTCGTGGCGTCTGCTTGCTTGCTTGAAAAAAAATTGGATCGATTTTTAACCCTTTTCCCGTGATCCAATCGAGCTGAAACTTTGCAAGCAGACTCATGGCGACGATCAAGAAGATCTATCAAATTTTCGTTAAATTTTTTAATAATTATAGTACAATTTTGGAATTTTCAAATATTTAATGATTTTTTCATACAAGTTGTTTGGATATTTCAACGAATATGGTAGACGCGAAACCCGAAAATGAGAAAGGGAGTATGGTAAGAGCTTGGTTTTTTTGGGTTACTTTTTTAAAAGTCTACGTTGATGTTAATCAGCATTCTTGCAATTTAAGTGCAGAAACTAGCTATACTAATTACATAAATTTTCGGGTTTCGTGTCTACCTTATGCGTCAGAATCTCAGATGCTACGAGTTAAAAGAAAGGGAGTAAAAATAAAGTGACAACCCTAGCGTCAATGCAAGCGTAGGCTAATAACTCGCCGACTGGCCGGAGATAAAATACTATTCTGGGTATACTGCGCCTCTACTGATCCTAAAGCTCATGTTGAATTCTTCAAAAGAACTCTACACCAATTCATATAAATGGCCTACGAAGATCACAGATATTAATAAAAAAACTAACCCATAAAAAACACGTTTTTATTATATTCTCTTTATTTGTAAAATATAACAACAATTAAAGACGAATTAAAACATATAACATAACACTAAACTTAGTCATTTAATATATTTCTAAAATGTCATATGTTTTGAGCTTTGATAAGACACTTCATGCTTTGAAGATTAAATTCTAAAAACATTTGTCAGTCAATTTAGATTTTCGAAACCTACCTATTATGTATACCGACGGAGTAATTCAAATTTAGAAAATATTCCGCGATGTTATCGGGCCGCCGTTGCTAGTAATCAAACTTTTGTAATGATTCCTATTTGAAAAAACTATTAAAAATTTGAAAAATCCAAAATTATACTATAATTATTACTATTTTTTAACAAAAATTTGATAGATGTTCATGATCGTTGCCACAAGTCTGCTTGCAAAGTTTCAGCTCGATTGGATCACGGGAAAAGGGTTGAAAACGAGTTAATATAATGGGAGTGAAAAATAGAAATTTACAATGTTCTTACAAAATTGATCCATAGCCTCGGGGTTTCCAAGAATAAAGTGTTTAAAACACATATTCTGCTAATAATATGTATGAACAAACTTCAACCATACAACTGCACAATCATCACCATTGCTCAGGCTATATAGACTTCGCAATGAGTTAAGCGAATTACAGTAGACAGTGTACATACAAAACAAACCTTGACAATATTTAAGAGAAACCTAGTGTCTACTTAGGACTAAAATTTATATATTTTTATGATAGTTTTGTGGTTATAAATTTGATTTATTTTTTAATTGATAATTATAGGTGTATGTTTGAAATCGAAATTAACTTTTGGTGGATAACGCTGTATTTATGATCAACATTATTTATATCCTTTTAGATATGCAATACATTCACTACCTATTCAAAGTTATTAATTATCAAAATACTACTTCATAATAATAATAAAATAAAAATCAAACTTCTTCATGTAGATAATGTTATATAAATATTATTTAACATTCTCTTTCAAATATATTTCTGTACGCTTATTTTTGTAGAAAATTTTCTTTAACGTTTTTGCAGTCTGGAGAGTCGATTTAGTGTAAAGTTTTTGAATCTTATTGCCAAAATTCTGCTAACCATGCATTCAATCAATTTTATTAAGAAAGGTCCATTTATTCTTAAAGCATTTGTTTTAAAAAAGTCAATATAATATTTTGTTATTATCACAAATAAAATATAATCCCGAAGCCCTATTTAATCTTTCCAGCAATAGAGTTATCTTTGTAACACTTTTTCTCGAAATATTTTCAGGTAAAGACCATATTTTTTTTTAATAAATTGAATTTAAAAAGTTTAAACAGAAAGTTTGGGGGAAAATGTATTATTATTTTTGAGTAAGTTGTTAAGTACAACGTTTACAAAAAGACAAAATTTCACGTTCCTTCTCCTATATTGCAGCATCCAAAAAACCGTAAATGGATTTAATTTTTTGATTTAATTTTACTTTTGTATTAAGGCGATCGTCTAGCAGAGTGAGCAAATTTCACTATTTTTTCTCATGTCTTCTCTGGCGTTTTTTATCACATTTTTGTATGTAAATATCTCATTTTAAAATTCGAAAAAAATAAAAGTCGAATTGTTTACATACAACACATTTTTGAGAAACTAAAATTAGTTCCACACACTCATTATTACCAAAATGGATGCACACTGATAAAGATTTATATTATCAAAGAAGTTAGTATTAACTTAAAATCTATGTTTAAAATGAAATATGCAACGTCAGTTTATCTGTGGTCGTTCTCCATTGTTGTGCCAAACTAAACTGCGATGGCTCGCCATTTATAGACGAAAAATATTAAGTTTTTTACTCTCTTTCTTTTAACTCGTAGCGTCTTGTTGCTTGTCTGACGAAAAAACTTTGTATCGATTTTTAACCCTTTTCCCATAATCTAATCGAGCTGAAACTTTGCAAACAGACTCGTGGCGATGATCAAGAAGATCTATCAAATTTTCGTTAAAAAAAATAATAATTATAGTATAATTTTGGATTTTTAGAAATTTTTAATGGTTTTTTCATACAACTTACTCAGTTGTATGACGAGACTGCGACGCATCTGGTAGACACTGAACCTGATTATAGTATAATTTTGTTTGGATTTTTGGAATTTTTTTATTACTCCCTTTCGTAGCGTCGCCCGACCGAAGCCCAACGCGTAGGTTAAGCGCCAAACCATTTTCCACTAGTAAATGAGAAAGGGAGTATAATAACAAGATTTTTATGGGTTAGTTTTTATTTAAGTGCGTCCCACCGATTATTAATTTTCAATTATTAATCGGTGGGACGGATTATTCAATTAATTTATTAATCCGGCTGTTAAGGAACCGTTTATATGCTCCATTTTTATCGTCCATCGTTATATATTTTTATTTATTGTGATCAATTGTCGATATTTTTTATGAATCGTTTTTCCCCAGTTCATATAATCCGATCTTACGAATCCTTTTTTTCCTTTTATAACATCTTTATATGTTGTATTATGTTTAATACCCTGTTTCAATGAATCGTTTTGTTTTCGTTTATATGTTCCGTTAATAGTTTTTTATTATACTTTTTAAATAATTGTGAGCCGTGCACTAATTGCGTGTCACACTCTAATTATATAAAGTTGTCATTGCAGCAAGTTACGGACAGACAACCAAATTATTATATTTCGATATTTGAGGTTACATTTCTGTAAGTATGAGTTTTCATTCTTTTCATAAAAATCAATAAAGTAATATACAATGATAAGTGTAGATGTATACAACACAATACTTTGAGCATCATTAATATATAATTTGTTGTTATTTTAGTTTTTAAATATTACTTCTACCGCATTCATGACTACACGCATGAATGTTTTTTTATAATCGTTTATTATGGTCAGTTATTGATCTTTTCTAGTAATCATTTTTCTCCAGTTTTCATAATCACATTTTATGATTTCTTTTGTATCAATTCGTTTGTTATGATATGTTTATATGTTCGTTATTATGTTTTTTTAAATATACTGTTCTTATGAACTGTTCCATTCCGTTTTTATGTTTCATACTATCCGAATAGCTGTCCTTCCGTTATGCGTTATGCGTTGCGATGTTACCAAATACGAGTACACTCGACAGCCCTAAATTTGGCAAAGAAAAATAGCATCTTTCAATTTGCGCTATTGGCAGGGCACGCGCGCAGGCCTACCAGTTGTTTTACCTTTCGGCGCCATTAGAATAGAAAATCTAGAGGTGACAGCTCGCGATGTCACCGCTCCAGATACGGGCCCAAGTGGTGCGCGAAATGGCGATCTTGGTGAGTTATTATCGAAATTCAAGTTTATGCGATACAGCAATAATCGTCCGTGGTCTATGTATTTTGTTCTGTTTCTAATATAAATCTTTTTAGGGCCCGTAGATGCGTCTTTTTTTCTACCCGCGTGACGACCTGGTAGGTCGTATGCGTGTTGGCGTGGTTTCCGATACGCCCGATCGGCGTGTCGATGTCTGAGATGAAGCAGAGTTATGGATCGAGGCGGCGGACCACAGGATTGCCGGGATGCGGCTGGTCCAACGCCGATGAGACCGCCATTGGGTTCCGTAGCCACGTTTGAACATCGCCGAGGGAGAGGATCCAGGCAGATGGGGTCGCCATCGCTGCTGGTCCCGATCCTGTTGATTACCGCATCGCTAAAAAGGGGTATATAATAACAATCGCTTATCGTAACCTGCGACAGCTTTGAGGCACGCCATAGAAGAAAGATCGGCTCGGGTGATTCTTCGTGACGTCGGCGGGTACAATATGTTTTGATGCTGTGCTTCATCCCTGACGAACTTTAGTGGTATTAACCTAGCAT
>JADDOH010007442.1:0-23804 GCA_016648135.1 Agrypnia vestita
GTAGACGTTCTATAATTTTTTTCTTTTATGAATTCAATTAATAAAAAAGACAGGCTGTTTGGTTTTAAATGTTTTCTTAGAACAAAGATTCAAAATTGAAAAAATTATATTACACAGGTCTGCAACATTTTTTTTTCTTTGAAATAATAGTTAATTCCCATGTATTTTTGGTTGTTGAATTCAGGAAAGTAATCAAAAAAATTCCATCACATAAGGTTTTTCCGCAAAATACAAAATACTGTGGGATTGCCTATCTTAAGGCGCAAAACGGGGTTTATTGCCGAAATATATATTTTTTTATTAATTCCAGCTTGTTATAAGATAATGTTATGTTTTATAGACTGAAACAAAACATTTAGTAACTCAAGACGATAAAATTAGTCAGCGTTGAATCATATATACATGGGGATTTTCCATAGTAAGTATGGAAAATCCCGATAATTATCAGGCGTATTCTAGTAAATATGTTTAATAATTCGAAAGAAAATCATATACATACAGGGTTATTTGGAAAACATTAATAACCTCGCATGATTATATCTCTGCCTTGATTGTGAGTAGAAAATGTTTAAACTATCAATAGTTATGGGGATGTGCGACATAAAAAATTGCATTTTTTTCAATATTTCGGATTTATTTTTTGTAAAACGTTTGACTATCATTACAGTAACTTATATCGATTACGAAAAATACATTCCTTTCAATACAAGTTAAATAAAATGACAAAAACCCTGAAAATTTTCCAATTGAAATTCGAAAGATTTTATTATTTAATTTGACTTGTATTACAGGGAATGAATTTTTCATATTCGATATAAGTTGCTGTAATGATAGTCAAACGTTTTACAAAAAATAAGTCAGAAACATTGAAAAAAAAAATGCAAACTTTGATATCGCATATCTCCATAACTATTGATATTTGGTCATAATAGCTTGAACATTTTCGACTCATAATCAAGGTAGAAATCTAATCCTGCAAGTTTATTAATGTTTTTCAAATAATCTTGTATACGTTAAAAAAGGAATATTGCTGAAAAATTTCCACTTTAAAAAATAAAATATAGAGGTATTATTACTGGTTACAAAAGCTGTGTAGGTATACTAACTTGTTAATGAGAAAATCAACAGATGTCTCTAGCAGAGACCATAGTAATATATGAAAGGTTCTTGATTCGAAGATACTCGTATATAAGGAACTTTCAAAATTTGATAATGTGTGGATGTTCTTCCGATGAAATTGGTGAACGTCGCATTGTGTAGAGTGATCTCTTAAACCAGCTCATACAGGTTGTAAGCCCTGAGCCATCATATACGAGACTTCCATCCACTTTTCTCATACATAAATTAGCTTCATCTCTGTGAGACTTCTATGATTTGTCCTTGATTATTAAATGTTTTCGCGGAACGAGCACTATTGGGATAATTATCTCTTAAAAATATTGTCGTCTGTATGTTTAGCATCCAAAGCTGCCATCTAGGAAGGTAGAAATCTTATTAATATAAATCTAGAAATTAAATAATGAAGCCATCTCTTTTTCACTGATAAATACTGACATATTGTAATAATTTTATCCAATAAATAAATAACTTAAATAAGAACTCTATTTTTAGTACAGTTACAGAGATATTTACATAATATATGTATCTGATTACGCATTTTTATCGATTGTTGCGCGGAATGATCGATACTCCTAAAATTTTGCAGAGCATTGGTTTGTATATTCCCGATAATTACCTAAGACAGCGTCAGCGTAGATTGTTTCACATTATAAAAAACATAATAAATGTATCTGGTTACACATTTTTATCGATTGTTGCGCGGTATGATCGATAATCCTGAAATTATGCGGAGCATTGGTTTGTACGTTCCCGATAATTACCTAAGACAGCGTCAGCATAGACTGTTTCACATTCCAATATACAGGATCAACTTGCCAATGGTTATGCCTGTTGGAAGAGCTACTGCTATGCTGAACAATATTACTCTGGATATCGATCTGTTCCATGTCTCTGAGAGGGTGTTCCGAAGCAGGATTCTCTTACACCTTTGATGTGAATGATTTTATATACCTATTATGTTAAAATTTTGCTTTTGTTTATATATGCTTATATAATTCTAACTTATTATAAAATTAACGAATTACATTTTGTGTTTGCAATGTAAATGTTTATAAAAAATAAATAAATTGAATTAAATTTAATTGAAAATAATTAGAAGCAATGTCAACTCGCGGGATTAAATGTACTAAGTATAAAATAAATTTTCGTCCAAATTTATTTTTACCTCACTCTCCAAATAAAAGCATGGGCGCTTTCCCTCCATCAACAACAGAATTTTAAAATATATATCTTATTGTAAGCGCCCACCATTTATTTGGAGAGTAAGGTAAAAAAAAATTAGGCCGAAAAAAATTTTTTTTATATAATACTTTTTAGTACATTTAAATACTAGCGTGGTTTTTTAAAAAAAATCGTGTAATATTTAACGTCCCAAGTTCGAGTATTACTCACTTTATTTTTCCAAAGATTCGTCATATAATAGTTTTTTTCTCACTTTGCCTAACTTATCTCTTCTTCATAAGACATTCATTCGTCTTGCGATTTTACATTATTATGCGTTCTCAATGACTGAGAGCTTTTGCCTTCGAGGAGACCATTTAAAATTCACTTTGAATCTGGAAAGTGAATTTTAAATTCGCGATTTTAAATTCAGCGATGAAATCATAATTTCGATAAATAAACTAACATTTTATTTGCAAAACGACGAACCACTCAAGTCCTTAAGATGGTTTATAAAATGACCAACAAGTGCGTACGAACACGAATTTTTGCAAAGTAACAGTGCAAAGTAAAAAATGTTTTTAAGAAATCTAGTCAATTATTTCTTGTAATAAATTTTATTTTTTTATTTGTTTGAACATACATAAAATATACTTATTGTACAATTTCAGTGCGTACTACTGAACATCTATTTTAAACTCTTAAAATTATATTCACTACGTCTTACATAAAATTTCTGCGCTAATTTTTAATAGTTAAAGTTAATTATTCAAACTACGAAAATAATATTTTAAAAATTGCCGTCAGCAAAAAATATAATTAATGAATTTATAAATGTTTCAATTTTACTAGTTCTACATTTTATCACATTTGAGGAGTTTTAGATATCTTATATAAAAAATATTAATTATTTATCAAAACCACTTAAAACATTATATAAAAATATTTGTATTTATGATAATGAAATGCCAAAGTTTTAATGTTTTCGTCCAGTTAATTTTATAAATTATTTTTTCTAATTGTGTTTCAATTTTCAATGCACAAAAAATTTAACTAAATAACACAAATAATAATTTATAATAATATATTATAAACATGATATATTTTTAAATAATTATTCAGTTTAGGTACAAATTGTAACTCAGAAAACAATCTAGTTATAATATTGCAATTTTTATTTTACGATAGTGAAATTGAAAAATTCTAGACACTAAGTGATGTACCCGTCATTATACGGGTGGTAATTCCCCTTCTCCACTCACATCAACACCCTTCAACTCACCCCAGCATCATTCTCTAACAATTCAATTAAAATAATATAAAGAGAAATTATTAAATAAATTTTCTCTAAATACAATAGAATCATGTAAATAGCATATACTATGGCATGCACTACATACAATAATTTAACCTATGCATAGTATCTATCTAAAAAATAAGTCTAAAACAAAATACTTTTTGATTAGTTTGTAAATCTGCAAAATTTATACAAAATATAAGAAAATATAAATATATTTTTCGTTTATATAACACTCAGGTACACTGCTTATAGCTCAATAAGGCTTTTCTCCGCCATGCCTTCCAATTGTTTTCCATGATCATGTTAAATCTAATCACACAATAAAATAATATCGATTTATAAATTGCCCGTTTCAGAATACCTACCTACCTACTCAAAAGGATGAAACAGAAGGTCCGATATAACATGCAACATTTATTTGTTAATGACAGATGTCAGAATTTTTGAACATGCTAATGTGATAAAATTTATTTTAGGCACATTTAAAGGGAAAATAGTATACTAAATAATTGTTCATTAAAATAAAAAAATTGTGGTATAACGACATGTGGTTTTTTACATTTATTTATGTCGGGTTACTTAAATTTTTAGGAAATCGTATTGTACAAACGTATATTTTTATTTATTTTGTGTATCGTAAATTTTAAATCAGTTTTTTTTCCAAATGATGAAGAGGATAAGAGGACACAGCAAAACAATTACAACGAAAGTCAAAAATGTAAACTTTTCTATTATCTATAAATTCTTGCAAACGTTCTACAAATTTTTCGATGCTTCTGTGATAAAACCGTCTAATCTTGTCATTCGAACAGAAGAAGTGGCTAAATCCCTCACTTTTGTACTACTGTACTTTTTCTCTCCATTTTGAAAGAAAAATTAAATAAAATAATACATGTAACATAAAAGCAAACACAATGTCTTGTAGAGCTGAAAATTTTCTTATGAATTTAACTATTTCTTTCACTTTTCAAAAACAGATACTAATTAAGTTAACATCAAATTTATTAGGTGATCAGTGACTTACTCCAGGACAGCCCGGGAAAATCAGAAAAAATATTTCACATGGACAGACTGACCCTTGATTGAACTAGTATCAAAGCAGCATAGGACAGGGAAATGTGGAGGCATCGCGTAAAGCCTTTTGAAAACCAACCCCCATAGGATAAGGTGACGAAGATGATGATGATATACATAACAACTATCGTGGTTCTGCATTTAACATACATGTTGCGATCAACAAAATGCAAAAAAAACTGGTGAATATGTCCTTGTCTTTTTATGGCTACTAATATACAAGAAATCTGATAAAAAAATTCACTGCGTGAAGGTATTTTTATTTCACAGGCATTGACTCTATTTTTCTTTAGTTTTCGCAACATAAAATTTAACATTCAGACATTTCTAACTAGTTTTTACTTCAACAATTAAGTAGGTAATATTAAACAAAACATATTGTAAGTCTTAAAAAATAGAGAATTTAATAACTGTTTTAGGTTTTTAAGGACTAAAAGAAAATAAAAATTAAACATATTTTCCTGCTAAAATATATGTGTGAATATTGAGTGGCTAATTTAATTAATTACAGAATATAAAAAACATCAAATAATTGGTTGCGATGTGATTTTTCTTAATAAATAACATAAATGTACAAATATTTGAGATTTTTCTTCTGAAATATCTAACTCAGTTGTACTAACACCATGAAATATGTCACAACAGCTCCAAGAACCTAGAAAATTTAAACATATTATGTTAAATGTATGAGATTAAATAATTATTTAATATATATATATACATTAAAAAATCATTTAGAGGTAAAACTCACTAACCACAATATTGACCAAAATAAGTTATGAATACCAACACTCATTTTTTTTTCCATCTCTATGTCAGGTAAAAATCGGTAAGTGAATATTTCGTGTCTATGGCGGTAAAGCTCATAATTTGAAAATGTTTGTACACAATGTTATGCTTTATTTTCTCTATCCATTTCTATAAAAGTATTTCTGGTCTTTATATTTTCTTATTTATATTGGTATTATCCAATTGTTCTATTTCTTCATTTATATTTATATTTTTATAATTTTCTTAAAACAATGTATCAAGAATGTATCAAATAAATTTAATGTACACACTTGTTACTGTATCATGTACTACAATTTGTATATACACTTCATTTTGTACAAACAATAATGTATAAGGCCATTAAGCCGTATATATCTGTAAATAAATAATTATTTTATAATTTTAATATCACATGTTAATGTTTAAACCTCATTATCTTAAAACTATTCCAGTGTCACTTAGTGATTTTTACCTCTAAAAGGATAGTATGTACAATAAAAAAATGTGTAGAGGATTTCCAGTAGCTAATAGCAAAAACTTCGGAAAAGCGTTATTCTGGGTTGAAATGTCAAGTTACATCAAAGTTTGCATTATTTTTTAAATATTTCTAACTAATTTCCTTTCGATCGTTAGAATATTACTACAGTAAATTAAATGGAATATCTAAAAAGTTATACGCTTTAATACAAGTGAAATAAAATCACGAAAACCTAATGACAAATGTGTAATTAATCTTATATTTTTATTGTTGAATTAGTATTAAGTACCTTTATTTGCAAACATTTTTTAAATTTCTGCAAGGTTAATTATTGTATTTGATTGTATCAGAGCGAATGGGTTTTTTATATTCGATATAAATTACTTTCATCGTGGTCGAACGTTTTGTGAAAAATAATCTTGAAACATCGAAAAAAAATGCAAACGTAACTGTCGATATTTCACCCAAAGTGTAACGAAAATTTTCTATTCAAAGTTGCATAAAGAAGACTCTCCCAAAGCTTACTATTCAACTTGTAACCAGAGAGTATCTTTCATAACCTTTCCCTTATAATTCTATCTGTACATGCTTTTTCCAAATCTACGAATGCACAGAAAAGTTTTTGATTTTTCTTAAAAATTTATCCGTTTTTTTATCCGTTTATCAAAGACAGAAGATCTGATCTATGTATCTTCTTTCACCCACAAAAGCCCCTTGCATGTCCCATACCTTATCTTTCATCACCAACCTTACTCTTTCTATTAAAATTCTTCCATAAAGTTTGCCAACCAAGCTCATCTTCGCTCCTTTATTCAAACATTCCAGTTCTTTCATAGAATTATCCATATATGTATAAGTCGAACAGCCATGTAGATATTACGCAACCCTGTTTGACACATTTTATAATATTAAACCGAGGTATGAATCCATTGATATTAAAATTGATAATTTCGTTATCCGTCTGTCTATCTGTCCCCGTAACTTCGTGTAACGTCCGTAATTTCGTTTGAATTCTCAGCTAAAAAAACAAAAACAGCCCGAGATGAAGCTTGAACCCCGGGCTACTAAACCTGAACCGGCCACTTTACGCATGTTGCTACGGCTGCCTCTCCGTGAAGTGCCAAAAATATGGTATAAATATACACCTACTAGGGCTTGACAAAGACGCCAACCAATGTCCCGTCATTTTTGACAGGTTACAGCCACTAACTTGCTAATTTTTGTAAAATCAGATTACATTTTACTATAGAGCTGTACTTAACTATCTTTCAGGTTCATTAAAGATGTGTAAATAATCAGCATGGTGAAAAATACATAACTAAAGTAGTAATAACTTATGTTAAGATTCCTCACTGTATAATACAAAATTACGATAGCAGAATAATAAGCTAACCATGGGCAGTTGTCTGCTGCATTATGCAGCTGTTTTGTATGCAGCTGACGTGAATGCACTTTTCATAAAGCGGGAACATACTGTCTCATTTTTTATTATTCAAAAAACGTATTTCTAAATCATTATTAAAAAACCTCAAAAGTGAGTAAAACTTCCTTACCGACGCGAACAAGTCCAGCGACACGGTGAAGAATTTGGCTCCGGAGATACTCATGGCCTTCTGGCACTGCTGGCAGACGATCTGCACGAAGGTCTTGGCTTCCTCAGAGCCGTCGTACCAATGGCAGGAGTAGGCCGCCTCCATTACCGAAGAGCTCTATTGATGACCATATTTATTTTATTTTATTTGGAAAACATGTGATAGTAAACAATGTAAATAGACAGAAATAAAAAATAAGTAAACACAATTAAAAGTCACCACTTAAAGTCATACACTTAAATTTCCACTTTTTTCTTTATTCTCTACTTGCATTCTGCACTATTTGTTCTTTATTTCTCATTTAAAATAGAAAAAATATATATTTAACAAAAGCAACGCTTATATTTAAATGTCGTAAAAAGTAAAAATAAATATTCGGACAAAAAATATTTTTACTTTCTATATTAATATAGATTACAGAATTTCGTTGTTGATGAAGGAAATGCGCATTTTTTGCATTATAATTTTCCACTTTTCAGTCCTAATATAACCTAGCGTATAAAATCACTACGGTAGGAAAATATCGCCATCTTTTGGTGAGCTCGTTAACTAATTTTCCATGTAAAACATTTATGAATTAATTATGATGAATTTATTCATGTATTGTCTTCGAGAATACGTCTGTATGCACAATTTCAGCTAGATTGCACATTGGGAAGCGGTTGAGCAAAGAGATGAAGCTAATATAAGCATGGGAAAATAAAATTTAAATGAAATATAAACATGAAAATGTGTAATACAAAATTATTATTGTCACTCATACAGAACACAAGATACTATTTTTAATACTGTAATTTCTCAATTGTTTTGTTTGTTATGTTGACGAGTAGCTCGCTTCACGCTCACCTCTGTACTGTCCTCTAGGTACTTTCAAGTCAAAATAAAACTAATCAATGTACATGCACTAAACCTTCACATTGTCAGCCAAACTAAATTTGATCATTTATAAAATTATTCATATTATCAAAACGTTTGGTAAGGTTCATGTAAACACACATTAAGGTCATAATATTTCTGATAGTTGAAATTAAATTTCATCTTAAAATTAATTTATAATTTAAAAAAAATAAGGGATACATTTATTTTCAATTTTTTTAGTATAAATTAAGTATTTCAACAAAATTGCTATAAAATTATTATTTAAAAAATATTTTAAAAAAGAAAATGGTATAGGTAGAGATTCTCCGTACAAATAAAAGAGATCTTAGATTGGATAAGTTAGAAATATTAGAAATCAAGAAATGCCTAAACACCATAGTCAATATAATTAATAACCAGTTGAATTTCGCGAATAACCCATCGTTTGATATATTACCCATTTCGTGTCTACTTGTCAATTACCCCCACCATACCTGTGGCCACGCCCCAATTCAAAAATTAACCTGCTTTCCAAAATGGGTAATGAATAATTCGTATGCTCTGACGAAGATACAGTGGAATCGAAACCGGTAGATCTACAGTTAATCCAAGTGGTTTATACGAAGTTTTTAATTAATTTAAATTTAAAAAAAATATATATTCGAAAAAGGCGAGCACTAAGATTACTTTATTATATTTTTAAACGTTGTAGACGCTCAGACGAAGGATATTATATTGTAAGGATATTGTTCCTTGAAGGTATTTAATTAAGCTCTCCGTACACACATCAGCCAAAATTTAATTAAAATAATCCACACCGGCTTGGCAATCCGCTTGTCTTGTTAATCCTAGGATTGATTATATTGTAATTGGAGTGATCCGAGAAGAATTATCTTACTATTTACAATATAATGGAAGACAAAGTAATCGGTACAGCTTCCGTGATTGAATTTTCGATAGAAGAGGAATTAAGTATAATATTTTCGTCTTTATTTAATATCAAACACGAGCTAGTTGTTAAAATTAGAACCCAATAAATCTTTTGAATAGAAGACTTAGATGCCTGGATATAAGTCAATCCTTCGATTGTCTATCTTCATCAATCCATTCCAATATAACATTATCATATACCTAATTACTAATATAGTGTGTAATTCGACTCTCTATACATCATTAGTATAAAGTATCTCGGAATATTCATCAGTTATATTGTCATCTTATTATACAACACATTGCGAGAATCGATTAAGTAGAGAAAAAGTTTCTACGTATTTTGTCCTACAAAGCTGGCACACGTAATAATCTTCACAGCTACGAGGATCGTCATGCCTTTTTCAAAATGCGTAAACTATAGTGCTATAATAATGTACCGATCAAAATTAAGTGTGTCTTAAATCAAAAAATCCTATTAAGAAAAATCAACGAATTATAAGAGGCACAATATCGCCTCGCCAGTGTGGAGTGCGCGGTTTCCAAGTTCAATCCAGAAAAAGTTTCTACGAATTTTGTCCTAGAGAGGTGAACCTTTTGATCAACTTAGAAATCTTCACAGCTACGATGAATCTCTTGCCTTTTTCAAAATGCACAAACTTGAGTGCCGGCGGAAAATATCCGATCTTGTTGTGCTATACAAGATCACGCAGATCGTAAGCCCTGGGCCACACTACAAAGACTTTTTTAAAAAAAATTTATTATTATTTTTTTATTATTTATTAGTGACAGGATAATAGGTACATGATAATCAGATATTAAACATTATATTGAAGACTGCTCATTATCCCAATTACAAGTGTCTTCGGCACGCTCTAGTAACACGTATTTTTGCAATTAATTATATTTTACATGTACATTTATGTATATTATATATTTTGTGTTTGAGTGTAGTGCGATTAGTATTTAATGAATGATTGATTTAATGGATCTATAGGTTCATGTCATCGTTTAGAAAATGTCTTACATCAACGTTTCCGATATAAATAGCTTCATCTTTGTGAGTCTTCTGTCATTTATCTTAATTAACATTAAAATGTGTTTTCGTTGGAAAACAAATGTCGAATAATAGACAATGACAGGTGCAACAACATTACCTCTTCAATGAGTCTGTTTCCGAAGATGCAGAATAAAAACACTTGTGCCAATGTGTACACCAAGTATCCGATGACACTGAGAGAATACACATCCACACCGGAAATCTGCAAAGAAAACAATTTTAACGTTGCTTGCTCAGTTGTCTCGTACGGTTTTTCATTCTTTATTACAATTCAATAGAGATAATGACGATGCTGCATTGATGAATTGCATTCAGCACCTTGGTGAAGTCACCAAACTACAGTCAATATTAGTCATGTTTTAAAGTCATAAAACAGTCATTGTTTGAACGTGCGCTGTTCGACATCTATGCAAAGAAAAACTGCGTTTCTATTTTTCTTTACGATAACGCGAAGATAATCATTGTTCCGATAGTTGAATAACAATCATTGCTTGCGCGGAGATCTCTTTGAAGGCGTTTGAATGAATTGAGCATAATTTTAATGTGTTGTTCAAGTACCCATCGAGATAATGTCGTGGTATATCTTCGAAATACCCACTTCAGTTTTACCCAATGAGCAGATAATAAGAGTATTTTGAAAAAGGAGGTATGTTTCTTTGTCACAAGTATCATACCACACCTGCAAAGAATATGTTTTTTCCCTTACACAAGGTTATTTGTAAAACATTAATAACCTCACAGGACTATATTTCTGCCTCGATTGTGAGTCGAAAATGTTCAAACTATTATGTTATGGAGATATGCGACATCAAAGTTAGCATTTTTTTTCAGTATTTCTGACTTCTTTTTTGTAAAACGCTGGACTGTAATTACTGTAACTTATATCGATTACGAAAAATTCATTCCTTTCAATACAAGTTAAATAAAATGATAAAAACCCTGAAAATTTTCCAATTGGAATTCGAAAGTTTTTATTATTTTATTTGACTTGTATTAATGGGAATGAATTTTTCATATTTGATAAAAGTTACTGTAATTATTTATAATCCAGCATTTTACAAAATATAAGTAATAAATATTGAAAAAAAAAGCAAACTTTGATGTCGCATATCTCCGTAACTATTGATATTAGGCCATAATAGCTTGAACATTTTCGACTCATAATCAAGGCAAAAATATAGTCCTGCGAGGTTTTTAATGTTTTCCAAATAACCTTGTATATCTTCTTTGCTGGTGTCTACAAAATACCCCTTAAAACGTTTATATTGATTGAGGGAGTTTTATTTCTAAGAAAAAGTAATTTTCATATTTATAGTGTTAACTTTGCACTGAGACTGTATATACAACTTATATAAATAAAGGAAACACTTGTTTAAGACTATTTTTGAGTTGTATTAAACAGTACTAATTTCAATAACTGCATATGTTCTCATCGCAAGTGAGAATATAAACTTAGAGGCATCGGAAAAAAATGAAATAACTTAGATACTGATTTTATTTCAATGCTTGTTAGTTTATATTCTCATATGTAAATGAGACCATGTATAGTTCTCGAAACTAGTAGAGTTTAATAAAACTTAAAATAAATGTTAAAAAATTGTTTCATTTTTTATATAAATCAATCATGTCATTCCACTTTACTGCCAAATCAATAAATTATATATCTAGACAATGTCCATCAAGACGCACGAAGTTATTGTGAGACTGTCTTGACGAAGATCCAGTAGTATCGAATCCGGCCGACGTAAAAAAAAATCAATGTGGTTTACACAAAGCTTCTAATTTTTTTAAATGAATAAAGTAGAGTTTATCATAACAAAGACACTAGAAAGAGGTAAGATAGGGGTAACGAAATTTTCTAACTCGCCCAAATAAGTAAAATTAAGGGTCTGAAAAACATGTTCTATGTTATAAAATAAACGTAATTCATGTCAATTTACATAAAGCTGCAATGTGCATAAAAACTAAAAGACACAGTAGTTTAAAAGTTGAAGTTTAATATAAAATTCAATAATAAATTCACGATGATATGTACATAATACGTCAAAGACCTAGTATTAAAACTGAAAAAATGTATCACTAAAAATATGTAAAAGACAAATATTTAGTTTAAAAAATCAGTTGACCCTTTTATTGTACTGATGTAGGTACTATATTATGATATTAGTTAATAAGACCAGGTTGAAAAACCGGCAAAACAAATGACCGGGGGCATGATAAACGATCGTTAATGTCCTGATGGAATCTGTTTTTTTGATAAAAAAAAATTATTTTACATTTTATACATTCACCATTTCATTGGAAATCTTTCAACTTTCATTGGGATGTTATTTTTACAACTTCCAAGCTTTATGCAAATAATTTATCTGTTCGTAAAAAAAGATTGGTTCTACGCATTAAAAAAAATTAAAAAACTGGCTCTGTTTTTACAAAATATTTAAATAATATATTGAGACTTGAGACTTGAATTTCATACAAATTCAAAATATTTTTTGTTTTTTTAATTAATTTAAAATGTTTTTTATTGTTTATATTATTAATAGACCCAAGTAAGGATATTTTGTATTATAATATCCCGAGATGAGAAATGACAAAATGATTATAGTATTTGTTACTTTTTATTTTTTTATTGTTTTAGAATATCTAGAAAAATACTATTGAATAGGCGGATTTTTACAACAATTATAGATGATTAATCCAAATAAACATTTAGTTCATGATAAAGTAAATATAATAAGATAATAATCAAACCTTGGTTGCTTGGTAAGCCAGTAAAGTGAGGGTGATGGTGGAGATTAGCATGTGGAATAGAAGAGCTGTTCCGTAAGTGTCCCCAATACCAGCCACCAATCTGTTAATTATATAATATTAAGATTTAATAACCAATCTAAAGTCAACATGCTAAAAAGAAAGGCGTTTTAGTAGACATACATCGCCATCTGATAACGTGCTGGCCAAGCAGATCGCATGTAGCCAAGATGCACACCCACGCAGAAATTATTGTGTTTTTAATATTTTCTTAATGCGAATGAGGCAGAAGGCAAACGGAAGTAAATGAATACGGTGGGAAAAAAATCAACTAGGCATATGTATGGCGAATCCATTTTTGATATAATAAAACAATTTAGAAAATAATATAAAGATATTTTGAGTATTTATGGTTTTCTGTAAGGTTTTTTCTGTAAGATTATAATAAAATAATATTTTTATATAATTTTTATAAAAACCTTTAAAGCGAAATATATATGTATTCGTTTTGATTTATATATCGCTATCTTATTTAAACTATTGGCCCCGAAACATGTTGATTATTCAATAAATATTAATTTTTTACGAGATTTTTTCTTTTTAAGTATAATATTCACTTTGTCAGTTTTAAATTATTTGAAGGGTCACATTTTAGTTTTCACATATCGTCCCATGATAGCCAAAACATCGTAACCGACAAAAACAAAATTTTACAGGAGAAGATTTTTTTATCTCATTTAAGATATTCATGATCCAAATTTTATATCGAGTATTTATTTTATTAATATCTTTCGCTTATCGTTATAAAAATTGTTTAATTCCCACTGCTTTGAGGATAAATGGCGGTTACGTTGTTTTTCCTGGTTATTTGGCGATACCTATTGTCGCTCACGATGTTTTGCTCATCATAAGAAATGTGTCTATATGGAAAAAAATCATTCGTTTTTAAGTTCTATGTTTTTAATTTTTATGAGGCGCCTCCTTTATATTTTGCCTTATGAAGGTATTATCAATCTGAATATTTTACGTTCAACTTATATTTATATGAAAGTATTGAAAAGAAATGCTACATAATTTTAAGAATCAGGGTAGGTTTTTGTATTTCTAAGAAGCAATTTACTTCAAAAACTAATGAAAGGTAATACATTTAATGAAGAAGATAGCTATACGGTTTGATGTAAATGAGATAGAGAGCATTATTGATATTAAATCATGGTAAAACAAAGTAACCCATAAAAACCAAGTTTTTATTATACTCCCTTTCTTTGTAAAATATAACAACAATTAAAGACGAATTAAAACATATAACATAACTCTAAACTTACAGTAATTGAATATATTTCTAAAATGTCAGACGATTTGAGCTTTGATAAGACACTTTATGCTTTGTGTACTGAAGTACCTATTATGTATACCGATGAAGAATTTCAAATTTAGAATTATTCGGCGACGTTATCGGGCCGCCGTTGCTAGTAAGCAAACTTTTCTAATGATTCCAATTTGAAAAAACCAAAAAAATTTCTAAAAATTCGAAATTATACTATAATTATTAATTTTTTTTAACGAAAATTTGATAGATTTTCTTGATCGTCGCCACGAGTCTACTTGCCAAGTTTCAGCTCGATTGAATCACGTGAAAAGGGCTAAAAATCGATCCAAAGTTTTTTCACCCGGCAAGCCGGCAAGCAAGCAAGCAGACGCCACGAGTTAATATAAAGGGAGTAATTAAGTTTTTGTAAGTAAACTATTGAGAAGAAATGCTACATAATTTTAAGAATAAATGTAGGTTTTCGTGTTTATATATTATATTCAAATGCGTAAATCAATCTTAAAAGAAATAATACAAGAGAATTCAAACAATGGATAAAGACAAATCTCATTTAGGGGACTTTTAAGACAACCTAAATGATTTAATTTGATTGAATTCATCCCGCAAAGGGTAGGAGAAGGTACAGAACTCTCATGTAATCCCACCCCTTCACCTTTGTGGGGTAGTGATGGGTCCGCTCTGTACTACTACAATGTAGTACTACATTACATTGAAGTGCACACTTCGCACGTTTTGATGTGTAGTGCACACTACAAACTACAAACACCAAAGTTGTTGAAAGTATAAATTTCAAATAGCACACTTCATTTCAAAGCGAACACTACAAAGTACATATACTTCATTCATTTTTTACGTGAAATTTTTGGGAAGTTGATGTAGCTAAATGAAGAAATCTCGTAGTACTACAATTACTTCACTTCAAGTAGTTTTTACTACAATTGTAGTGTACACTTTGTAGTCTTTACTGATTTTTTCGAGAAACAAATACTAGAATTCAACAATATCGAGGTAAAAATATGAATGTAAGTTTTAATTAAAAAAATATGAAAAAAATATCCCTAATAAAGAGAATTTTTATTCTATTTATTAATTTTTAATAATTAAGTTTTTTATGCTATACTTTAACAACATTTTATGAGTTAGAAAAATTACCGCACAAGTCCAGAGCGCGTGACTTCGAAGGTCAACAGTCTGCCATGTGATACGTAAAGTAGCCGGCAAACATCTTGAAATTTTACGGCGTAGTGGGAGGAAGTTTGCGCATGTACCATTCCACCAAAGAGACCCAAATTTTGCCTTCTGCGCATTTCCCCACTACGCTAAAGAATTTCAGCACACTTCATTTCAAAGCGAACACTACAAAGTACATATACTTCATTCATTTTTTACGTGAAATTTTTGGGAAGTTGGTGTAGCTAAATGAAGAAATCTCGTAGTACTACAATTACTTCACTTCAAGTAGTTTTTACTACAATTGTAGTGTACACTTTGTAGTCTTCAAACTGGTGAACGTGTGTGTGTTGTAGTCTTCATTTTGAAATGTAGTTTTTCCCTTCGCTACTGTGGGGTAATCACTCGACTCAAACAACAGCGTCTACCTGCGACGGGTTCGACTCCCAGGGGAGGAATTCAGCAAGATGTAGAATTACATTTTTACTCCTCAATAAATGGCTGGTCTATCCAGATCGCCTAAGCATGGCAACAAGATTTTCTGAGAAATTCAAGCTCCGAAACTGGATCGCTCCACGAATGTTGAGATTAGAAGAGCTTTAGCTCGGCTTAAGAGGTGTTGAAGAAATGAGAAAATTAGATCTTTTAATCCAAAATCTAAGTTGGGTTGACTTGTTTAATTTAATTTGACGCACAGCGGAGAAAAAATATATTAATTTAAATAACTAACTAATTAACTTACCATCACGCCGTTTCCCCGTGGGGGTAGGCAGAGAGGATAGAGTGCCATACTCTTCTGTCCTGACATACAACATTCGCTTCGTCTACATTCATACATCTTCGCATGCAAGCTCGACGGTTGTTCAGGCTTCTAACAGGACCATCTTCCAGTATATGGTTAATCTGGTCAAGCCACATCTTCCGTGGTCGCTCTCTCTTTCTGGCGCCGTCAACACTTGCATCATATATCTTTCTTACCATTCTTTCCTCATTCATTCGCTCAACATGCCCAAACCATCTGAGCGACCCTATTTTTATTCTATGTATTATGCTACGATCAGCGTTACATTCATTCCTAATATCTTCATTCTTTACTCTATCATGCATGGATTTACCACACATACGTCTAAGGGACCTCATCTCCACTGCATTCAATCTACTTTCGTTCCTCTTCTGCCAGCTCCAGGCTTCACTTCCATACATAATAAAAATACTATATAATCAAAAGTGAATTGTATTTCACATTTATAAATTTTTGAGTTGTTTTCATTCAATCACATGATTTACTCTTCGATCTTTTTGTGGAACTAGCCATAACCCGTCAAAAATGACGTACTTTAATACATATTTTTGGCCGCCAGTTACGGTTGCGAGAATTGCGATCTCTAGAGTGGCGTCTTGATAACGTTAGTGATGGCCATTATTAAATAGAAAATTATGCTTTTTTTGCTTCATTATTATTATTTGAGTAGCGTTGGTGACTGACATTGTCACATATTTAATTATATGTTATGATTAATGATCAATACCTATGACATATGTGATAAAGTAATGGATGCCCTTATTGGTTTTAATATTCAATACACTGAAATACGTATAATAATGTTTATATTATTATATTAAAAAAGCATAAAGTCAATGTTTTCATTTTATTTTAAAACAATTTTGCAATCATGCTTATTTTGAAAATGGAATGAGATCAGATTAGTTACGGATGGACATTTGAAATACTTATTATAATTTTTTGAGGATTATGGCCTATTCGTACAGAATAAATGTAATGAATAGGCACAATATTACTCGTAGTATGCAATTTTTAAACGAAGTAAATTATTTTTCACATTTATGTGAGAGATTTTGTTGGTTGCACTATGATCCATATCCTTAGGTAAAATATTTGAGTTCATACTATCTCATTAGGTACAATTAATTACATGACTGACTCTCCGAACTTACTAGAGATTATGGCCTATTCGTATAGAATGAAAGTAATGAATTGGCATGACATGACGAGTTGTGCGCAACTTTTAAACGAACTGAGCCATCATTTTGATATTTATTTATTTATTTATTAATAATTAACGCCCTACAGGTCTTTACAGTAGAAGAAAATAAAAAAGGATTTTTACATAGATACCTAACATAAAGCACGTTTTATAGAAAATAATTTTAAAAAAGAATATAATAGAACACATAAAAGATAAATTAACAATATACATGATTAGTACACCAGCAAACGGTAAAAATTAGAGAACTTTAAAATAAAGATAATTAAACCAACATACCAGATAAATTAGATAAGAGGATAAAATTGGTATATTCTAAGTCTCAGTAATTCTTTAATGACTGCACGATATATTAATAGATATATTTTTAGACAGACAGAAGATCGCTTCCATTAAAGTTACTCACCTCAATAATTCCATGGTAAATGGAGCAATTTTCCATGGAATTTCTTAAAAAAATACCGTTATGGTTCCATGAGAGTCTTTGGAGAACTTTGTACATACGCAGAAGGGTTTAAGTAATTAACATTTTATTTCGGAAACATGTTTCTCTCCGCTCCGAGAAAATCATAATATTAAGGTTAGTTAACCCCCTTTTGGCGAACGCCTCACAATGTCTATTTTGAACGGGACCGCGTGTTTATTGTACCCCGCGGTAAAGAATAAAAGTTGAGATTCCTACCAGTTAAATGTTCATAAGTGTCTCGATTCCTTATACATAAATAAAAAATAAGGCGTTATAAGAAATAACAATTCAGTTCAAAAAGCTTTTTTGTGTTAGCTCTTCTGCATAATTTACATTATTGACTGTAGACACTTTTTTTTCTATGGGATGCGCGAAATCAGTCATTGAGCATTGGCGTTCCGTTCTTCGGTTAAAGAGTTTGAATGTTCTCACCATTATTTTTATTTAATTTTACGTGTTAAACTATCAAATATAAAAATAATAAATTATATATATTATGGTTCTAGATCACAAGATGGTCGATTTCCTCTAGCAAACAGAAAGTTGGGTGTATGCATACTAATCTCAAGCTAATCTGTGAGTTTATCTCCAGATAGTAACCTAAAAACGTGCACTTGATACTGAGATTTATCACTAAATCTCTGAAATCTTCTCATCTGTCATGTTCTATAGACATGGGCCTTTAAGACAAGAGTCCAAATTTGGTGTTTTTATATATTTTAACTTCAAATTCGAGTAGTAAAGATACTCTCCTAGTTATCTAGAAGACGGGGGTTCAGACCTTGTTTTAGGAGACCAGCAAATTATTCATATGTTCATAACACAATCCATTAGATTTTTTTGAAAATATCGTCACGTGTCGAGGCTACAGGAGGAATTAATTGAAGAAAACGCTGGAATTAAATAATGGATTTATTACTTACTAATTAATTAATTAAACAAACGCACAAAGTCGCTTAACAATATTTGATGTAACTCATTTTTTTAAATTAAACTATTTCGTAAATTTATCACTCGTAAATAGACACTTTATAATCGATTTAACACCTTATTCACTATTCATTACAATAATCTATCCAATTTCGCACAAGAGTAAGTACTACACCTATTTATCAGTCACTTAGTTCACACGCCTGATGGTAATACTGTTTTCCCTTCGTGATTCACCCCTAGAGTCGCGTCGTAGGAAACGTCAAAATATCAATGCCTCCCCCTCGCAAGTTCTCGTAACTTCCAGATGTTCCTGTAAAGTTGCAGACGTCTTTCGAAAGCTGTAGGCAACTTCAAACAACTGTCACTTGACAGAAGTGCGTAATTCTTTTAAGCCTCGTTACAATATTAAGAATATTGATCCGATGCATATTGCCTGCATGCACTTCTATTTCTACATAAATAAAAAAATATTTATACTTTTTTTTAAATGCACAGAATTCTTATAATTATTTTCCGTGTTAAATGTTTTACATGTTAAAATCCTGCAAGTCTTGGGATTTCTTTTAAAAAACGAATATTTAGTTATTAATTGAATTATCAGGTATATTCCGCTAAATGTTTTGACTAAAACACTTTAGTAAATAAACACTTTATTTTTAAATAATTAAAAACACTTTTATATATGAAATAGAATGTTCGCGCCCGAAAATTATCACTCCGCTTATATAGCAAGAACGCAGTTTAACTCAGATTTTTGGAACTTTGTCATCATCCGTAACAATTACATAATTTTTTTTTGACAACCAGAAAGAATCTGCCTGGATTAAAGATAAATACTACAAGCCAAGGATCACTTCGAACATAAAATGATCCACATCTCGTAATATGAGATGTGGATCATTTTTTGTAATAGTGTCTACAAGAAAATCTTCATAAAAATATAATGTCCTGATTTTTTTAATAGAAAATATTATTTTTTGATGATAAGAGTTCATTCATTTGTTATAACAAGATACCTCATCGAAGCTTACAATGAAATGGTATCATTGTTGACATTGTGATCAAACATATATATTTTTAAGTATAATTCAAGGAGTGAATTTAAAGTACCTACAGAGAAATATTCGATTTGTCATTACAGTTCTAAGAAATTGTATGCAAATCATTACAGATAGGTATATTGCCTAGAAATGACAATATTTTGATATACATACTTGTTATCATATTCTGATTTCAATATACCTAATGATAAACACTTCGGCTGCAGTAGGTGTGTCACTTTATTTCTTAAAAATAATAAATGAATAATTTGTTAAATATTTTTTATCATAATTATAACAAAAAATATTAAATGAATTATTTTTAATGAAAGAATTTAAAAATAATATTTAAAAGTCTAACTTAAAATATAATTACTGATTTTTTCGAGAAACAAATACTAGAATTCAACAATATCGAGGTAAAATATGAATGTAAGTTTTAATTTAAAAAATATGAAAAAAAAAATCTTTAATAATGAGAATTTTTATTTTAATTATTAATTTTTAATAATTAAGTTTTTTATGCTATACTTTAACAACATTTTATGAGTAAAAAAAATTACCGCACAAGTCCAGAGCGCGTGACTTCGAAGGTCAACAGTCTGCCATGTGATACGTAAAGTAGCCGGCAAACATCTTGAAATTTTACGACTTAGTGGGGAGAAGTTTGCGCATGTACCATTCCACCAAAGAGACCCAAATTTTGCCTTCTGCGCATTTCCCCACTACGCTAAAGAATTTCAAGAAGTTTGCCGGCAACTGTATCAGTGAACATAAAACCTTAAAGCCATGTATTCACTAGGGGACAAATCGCGAAACATTCCGCTCGGCACGTCGCATCAACATCTACGCTCATGTTTCGGGGACAATGACGCGGTCATTTGACGTGTACACACCGGGACTCGCATATCTTGTCGCGGAAATGTCACCCGACGAGGTTATAATGACAGCTTTGGTATCTCATTTGGCGAAAACGGGGTTCCGCGCAATTCAAAATGTTTTTTGGGTCGCAATTTCAAATTAAAGAGGTTTTACTGTAGTAAATTGAATATTATTAAAAACAAGGTCCTTTTTGCAAATAAATATTGTTTTCCACACGTCGCGGAAATATCACCCTATGAGGTTATGACAGCCGCGTATCTGTTTATGTTAATGAGTTTATCGAAACGTAAGAGGAAAAAAAGAGGAGAATGCGAAATTATTTACTGCAAAGAGAAAGAAGGACGGACGTTCTATGCGATCTTCGATCAATACAGCTCGATGAGTTCAAGAACAATTTCGTTTCCCCACATCTTGACAGATACAGCGCATGCGTATTCACTTATAAACATACCACGTGGTACTGACGCTCCGCGTAATGTTGCAGTGAGCTCGCTGTGGCAACGTTGCCACGGCACGTAGAAATGCCGCGCTATGTTGTGCGCGACGTCGCGGAACAGTACACGACGACAAGACTCTATGCGGCGCGTGCTGTTGAGGGACAATTTGTCCCCTAGTGAACACATGGCTAAATGCTTCTACGATGACAACGTTTATATTATATATAATGAGCACCTTACTTGAGCGGAAAATTTATTATTGTTCAAAAATCTCACCTATTACTTCGTCTTTAGTCTTGAGATCTTAAGAAAATTACAGTTTTACTTTTTATGCGTATTACCTACGCGTTCAAGCTGCCGTCAAATAAGTTTATAAATATTTATCTTTAGAACTGAGCCTCTGTTATGAAGAGTAGGTACTTCTACGTCGCTGCTTCTTGATGATATCTCGTTAAAGCGATTGGTGATTCTAGGTAGAGGAGAGAAATAGGCCTACACTGCTGTTAAATAGGCTTCGAGATCTCAGTGATCAGATGTATATTCGTGAGACTGTTCAGAGGGTGTCTAGTGTTACTGAATTTTTTTATAATATGATTGATAACGTTCGATAACCGGGAAAATATTAGAAGAACTATTTTTATCTAAGAAACACGTGTTAAAATTTTGATGTTAGAGTTAAGAATTACTTTAGGTGTTTAAGTAACAAGAATTATTCTGAATTTTCTAATCACTTTTTAGAAATTGATAATTTTTTTTATATTAATAAGAGTTTACAAATATAACAAATAAATTATATAGAATTATAATTGAATATGTAGCGATACTCAGCTAATCCACGCCACGTACTTAACTGCCTCCAATAGCAAGTACCCTTTATTAGGTTAATATAAGCAAAGACTGCGGTCGAGCCGTCGCCTGCTATGTAAACAATGGGAACAAAAGTAGTTATATTAGATGACGCCGTGCATCAATTTCAATCCGATCCAGGTACCGCGCGGTTGTTGTTTAAAATACCTTTTTTGTCCGTGCCTCCCATCTGCATTTCTATTTTTATAAATACTTAACTCATTTACACACTGTAACCTATACATCTCATTTGCTCCCGGAGTCTATAAATCCCGGAGTCTATAAAGGTCGGGGAATAAACATTAAAAAACTCTCGTCGTCCTTGGCAAAGCAAACCGACTCACCGAAGAATGTGATGGTGGTCCAAGCTAAAAAAGTAACCCAAAAAAACCCATAAAAAAATGAGTTGTGAGTGAGAAAAAGAAGACAATTGATTAACGTATCTTAAAAAAAAGTAACCCATAAAAACCAAGTTTTTATTATACTCCCTTTCTTTGTAAAATATAACAACAATTAAAGACGAATTAAGACATATAAAATAACACTAAACTTAAAGGAATTTAATGTATTTCTAAAAAGTTCGATGTTTTGAACTTTGATAAGATACTTCACGCTTTGAAGATTAAATTCTAAAAATATTTGTCAGTCAATTTAATCAAGATTTTGATATATTTGTGAATTTTGCTGTCATCTGTGAACCAATTGTCATAAATTTTCGAAATTCGTAGTGAAGTACCTATTACATATTCCGACGGAGTAATTCAAATTTTAAATATTCCGTGACTCGTCAGGCCGCTGTTGGTAGTAATCAAACATTTGTATGGTTTCCAATTTTAAAAACTCAATTAAATTTTATAAAAATCCAAAATTATACTATAATTATTATTTTTCTTTAACGAAAATTCGATATATATTCTTGATCGTCGCCACGAGTCTACTTGCCAAGTTTCAGCTCGATTGGATTACGGGAAAGGGGTTAAAAATCGATCCAAAGTTTTTTCGTCAAGAAAACAAGCAAGCAGACGCCACGAGTTAAAAGAAAGGAAGTAAAAATCAATCGCTCTTTCATTCCAACGACCTACGAACCTTCCCTAAAGTGTTGGCCCCGACCTGTTCAGCAGGGTCACCATTGATCCTGATGAAGGAAGTATTGGCCCCGAAATAATTAAGTATATTCGAATTAAATATAAAACCAAATTAAATATAAAAACCATATAAATATATAAGCAAAATACCTTAAAGTTTCCTCTGGCTGATTTTCTGTTGTTCAGAATCCGTAATGATGAATGAAATATAACCAGAAACTTCGACTACAGCACTAACTGTCTCACCGCTTTGATCAGTTTTTGGGATTGTATTAATTATTAAAAGACACGATCGAAAATTGTGTTAAATTATTTGTAACGAAATAACATTAATCAACCAGTATTTTGGGTACATTTGCTTAACAAATTACCAAATTCAGTGGAGGGTAAATTATATATGGATTAAATAAAACCACAAATCTAATTGTGAAGACAACATTTTGACATAATTCCGGTGAAGTATAAATACAAGAATATTTTTCCTTTGCGTTTCTAGGGCTTCAGATTCAAGTGATTTT
>JADDOH010007443.1:0-73182 GCA_016648135.1 Agrypnia vestita
TCGAGAGATTTTTAATGCATATCATTATCTAATAATTCTGTAAATTATTTTATGCGACTGTCAAAGCCTTTTCTGAGACCTTCAAGAAAGTCAACGATTGGATCTATTTTGAATATCTTTACTATAAAATAAAATTGAATTCAATGATCCACAACCAATTGCGTTAGACATGTCAGTTACTCGTAGATAAAATCTGATTCAGTAAAATTTGACGCAAGCGGCGAATGGAAATTGGTTTCAAATGTCAGAGTTAAGTGATAAAGGTTAAGAAGACGAGGACTGAGGACCTTCGTCATTCAAGACGTTAAGTGGAGACGCCCCGAGATAATCTTAGCAAGGGTGAACATCCCTCGCTGCAGTTCAACGTATTGTAATTTATATTTGGTGAGGGAAACTATAACGATACATTTGTATGAAGAAAACAAATTTACAAACAAACAAAAAATATTTTTATTTGATTTTTCTGTATGTCTTTCTAGTTGATTGATACAAATTTGGTTTTAAATTTCACAAAAATTTGTTCTGAAAAATTGCAACTTCATAATAAAAATGTGTTCTTGGTTACAATTATTGTTTAAAACCTTTATAAACAACTTAAATTTATAAATGGTAGAGTAATATAGCCATATTTCGTTATTAATTTAGAAAATGCATAAATTTGTGTGAACTGATAAATTCTTGCTTGTTTAATAATAAAATCCTCATCATTGGTACAATAATTTGGCACATCCGGAGATTTTCATGAAGTGTGTACTTATACCATAACATACCAATCATTTTCTAGTCGGATTGATCTCACTAATGAGTCAGTTGAAGAGGGTGTCTGACTGATGCTGACCATTCCTCCCACCCCAGCCCTTCTAATTCTCATCCCCCTAGTCTGTCCGTCCGGTGGACTTGCTGGACACGAGGGTATATAATTTAAAGTTACGTACAAATTGGCCAAGAGAACAATGCAGGTACAATAAACCCTCTCAAGTTTCAATAAGAAGGGGAATTGAAAAGACAATAAGTACCTACCTAGTTCACATCAGTGGTTGGGTAGAATAGGGATTTTATATAAAACACGTGGTTAAAACTAAATAAGATTTGAGAGAAAGAACGCTGAACTGTTCTTAATTGCAATGGGTATAGATTTTAGATGTTATTTCAAAAAATAATTTATCTCAACAGGATTAACAGAAATACAAAAAATGTGCCTTAATACACTATGATAATTGCTTTCTAATTGATTTCTTCTTCATTTTTTATTATGCTATGTTAGGAAACATTAATTGCATTTTTGAAATTTTAATGAATCATTTAATAGCAGTAGGTAGATAGAATCTGAACGCTATTCAGTGCGCGCCTGTTAATATCCCGACGATCCCTACGTAAACTCGGACATCTACCAAAATTACATTTTCGATTTTTTTCTACCAAAATATAGAAAATATTCCTCTCCGTGATACAAAATTTAAAAAAATGTGTAGAAAAATGTTTTTTTTTTTACATGAAAACTATGTTTTAGGATTTATTCTGTTAATGGAATCATTATTGCAAAATGTTACAACTTTTAGTGCTACCCGTGTAAGTTAAGTACGTTGAGTTTGGAGGGTATTTTTTGCGATTTCAGAGGTTTGTATAGAAAAATATTGTAATAATTTACTTAATTATCTACTGTGGAAGATATTTCGCGCATTTTTAATGATTGTAAATAACACTGTACCACCCGTTCAGTTGTTTTTTGACCCGGTGAGAAATTTTTATGCTATGGTGAAGAGAAGTGACTTATTCCCACGAAAAGTGGCGAATGTTAGGCTTTTATTGCATGAAACTAATGACTCACAAAGAGTTTAAGTTAATAAATTGAATATATCACAGAAATCTGTTAGTAGAATTTATCAGTCGCTGCAATATAATGTCTTTAAAAACATTAATGTAGAAAAATACAGTCATTTTTTAAGCAAAACAAAACTTCAAACAGCTCGCTCTCCTATAAAATGTTTTTTTTGTAGATTTCTTAGTTTACGTAGGGAATGTTGACATGAAAATTGACAGAGTGTGATTCTTTCAATTACTCTTTTTGTTGTTTTTTTAATAAATTTTTTTTAAAGCTTTTCAGCTTTTATGATATAATGATTCACCATTCTTATTATCTTTACATAAATAATTTTGCTTTAATTTTTTCAACTCTTATTAAATTTTATAAAAAAAGATTAAATAATCAGCCTGTACATAAAAAATGCGTATGCATATTTATAATGCGTTTGTACTAGGTTTTGCTGTGCGATCTATACTTACTCATTTGCGTCCATATTTTTTATTTAAAATTTTTCTTGGTTGTACTTTAAATCTCAATGAAGAAAAAAATTAACAATTATTTTTACATAATGCAATTCGTATCATCTCCGCTTTCTCTGCCAAAATCCAGACACAGCTTGTGATGGTCGACATAGAGATAGATTTAATAAATTTAGAAAATCTTAAAATAATAATATTCAAAAAAGCCAAGTATGGACATCAAAAATATATTTCTTCTGGTTTGAATCGTTTAAAAGTAAAAGCCTGATATATTTCTCAAGATTCTATGTATTACAAGAGGCTAACAAAATATTGAGTATTCAGCTATACAAGTAATATTTTCTTGGATCTTTATTATACCATAGATATAATTCTGTGTTAAATTAATATTGTTTGCCAATCCTAATAGACTCGATCTTGTGAGTAGGTGCGAACGAGCCTTTATTATTTATGAATAGGAACAGCAAGTCTCGCGTGTAGCGAGTGCTTTACCATTATCTTAACGAAACGGACCAATCACAGGCGCGCTTTGCCTTCGACGGGTTGAGCCGGAGGCGACCGTCCTGATGGCTGAATCCGGCCAATGGCGAGCGCCGGCGGTGAGGTCATCGGGCATAGGATGAGTCACTGCACTAGCGTGGATTTCAGAGGTATGGTGAAATCGTTACTATAAAAGGAGCGAACGCGATGTACTCAGCCCCTTCAGTTCGAGACCAGACTTGCGAGCGGGAGCGCTGCCCAACAGACTACCGACGGAGCCCCGAGTTCCAGATCATCAGTTGCGAGCAAAGGAGCTGCCAGCTTGAGAGAAAGCGGGTCTTGCAGCGGCGAAGTATAGAGATTCCACCATCCCGCAGCACCAGAAGGAGGATTCCGCCACAAAGAGTAACAGATAAGGATCATATTCATATTATCTATTACGGTTAATTATTTTCACTATCGAAATGTATTTATTTTGGGAATATTTGAGTTCGGAATAATTATGTGTAATTAAATATCACGATTGCTTGTGTGATATTGGTTCAAATCGTACAAGAATTCCGTTCCAAACGGGTGTATTTTTATGCAAAGCGAATTTCATACCGTTTATGCTAAAATTTGAATACACGGATTTCTATATGAATTACTTAGTAGCATTATAATAATTACTGTATTGCATAAGTATTGCGCAATCCGGTCTTCAGTTAACTCTTTATGATTTGAGTACCTCGGTACATCTAGCTTAACAAGTAGCTTCAGAATGACGAGTAAAGGACAGAATGGGGAAGTCTAACTAAAGATTGGGGATATCTGGTTTGTGTTAGCCTAGCTGGCTGAGGGGTGGATGATTGCCGGCACTTGGGCGTGGAACCCGCACAAGCCCCTGCAGGGCCCCTTAAAGGCGGGGTCCTCCTTGTTGCTCGGGGTCGTCAATAAACCGACCACCTAACCTCATCTGGCGCAAACTACTTAAACCAACAAAAAGGTTCCCTATGTCTTTGGAAGGATTTCCATGCTTGAATGCTGTAAAACCTTGATAGAAAACGTTAACTTCTATTTCGTCCTCTGTAAGAAAGACAGGGCCAGAATAAATATAAAAATCATTCACTCATATGGAATAGCTGGGATATTATAAATATGTTACTAACACTCTAACATTTGTCCAAAGTAAATGTTGCGAGATGCAGAATCGTGGGACGCCATTCTGAAAAGGCATAATGAGATTGCACAATAATTTGTAACATCGCTGACTATGCCCGCAAAGGAGGCTAATGTCGTCATCAATTCGTACCAAAAGAGTACATGATTCTTCAAACACCGGCCTAAAAGAAAGGCGCCTCAAGACAACACACATCATCAGAAACTCGTACCAAAAGAGTACGGCCTTCTCAATTATAAGCCTAAAAGAGAGGCGTCACAGGATCACATCTCGTAAAGAAGAGATAGAGTCTCGGGATGCAGTAAGTTCCGGAGGAACAAGGGGGGCCGTTTAGTCACTTAGGAAGTCGGCCACCGGGTTTAGGCGGGCGCGGGGCCTCTACCCCTCTCAGCAGAGATGCTGAGGGTTTAAAAAACCAAAATTTAGCATTCAAAGAAACTATTATTTCATATAAACTCACGGGCTGTTGTAGAATCCTTTCGAACAAACCATCCCCGAGACCTTATCTACTTATTTATAAAGAAGTTTCGCTTCAAAAATGTCGTATTTCGTAAATAGCAAATATATGTATTATTTTCTCACGCAATTAATATGAACAGGTTCATGCACGTCTAAGACGGAACCATTCAAGGTAAGAATATGCTAATACAAAGTGTTTATAATTATTAATTTCAGTGTTATTTAATATGTGTGAATTTTTCCTTTTGCGCCGTTCGAACGATTTTACTGGGTTGTCTCCAATCGAAAATGTTTTATTCCTAATACACGAATTCTTTCTAGTGAACGTATTTTATTGTAACATAAATGTATAGATTATTAGGTTCGTTAGATGTTTATATTACGTAATATTATGCAATTGTTTCCACACTGCTCCTATAAAAGAATTTGAAGTTATTACGATACACAACGGGGTCCTTCATCCATTAGACGAATCATGTGCCAATTCAACGACGTATTACGAATAGTATATATTGTATTTATCGAGATTTAGTCGCATTTATTATTTCTAGTGAGGTTTTTAGTATTGGTTCCAGGCGCCATTATGAGGCGGAAATAGTTCATATTCATAGCCCGACTGCAATAGGTATTTTTGTCGCGTAAGAGGTAGCACTTTTAGAAATATAACTATGTTTTATGTTTAGTCCCTGACGGACAGGATGGTATAGCTGTGGCTATTTAGGTAATATACTTAGTAAATGCAAAGGGCATTAGGTATTTTCAATATAGTATGCGAACCCAAGATGTTAGAAATATTTTAGTTCCTATAATTTCATTGAATATTTGCTGCAGAAAAATATTTGATAAGAGAAGTAGTTAATATTCCATTCAAAGCAAAAGTTTTAGTCAATATCTTTATAGGTAATATTCAACAGCAAATTAGAAATATTTTCAGTTAATACGTATTTTTAGTTAATTTATCGTATAGAATAATTTCTGATAGTATAGAACATTATTTCATATGAAAAGTTGAATTTTAGTAGTAGTAATGTTTCTGTATTGAATATTTAATTTTTTAACAACTGTATCGCTACATCATATGGTTGAAGTCGACCGGTTGCATACTGTCGCTCAATCGCGCGCGCTCACATATAAGAATAATGAAATATTTGATAATCCAATATATTGTATTTTGAACGCGACGGTTTGCTACTTACTAACCTTCATTATTTAGTAGGACCCACATTAGGGTCATCTTACATCGTTAGCCGTGAAAAGAATATGATTTACATTGATTTGCAATGGAATGATTTGTATTATAGATTTGCTTCGCCTTATATATTCAACACACACCCCATGGGATGTCTAACTCTGGTGCCGGACCAGGAGCTATACTAAATTATTATTAAATGTTTCAAGACCCGGTGCCCTACTATCTACCTGGGTCATCACAGTGCTTACCGTGACCAGGAGAACGATTTATATTGAAATACAATAAAATGCTTTATAATATTAATTTAACATCATTTCGACATTAAATACAGTCTGCTCGATTTGATTAGGACCCTCTATCTAACTGGTTCATTACAAGCTTAGTAGAACTTCGTCCGATACAGGGATGGTGAAAGTTTCCTGGTCAACCCTCGTGTTCTCTTATTAATCTAAACAATGTGAAGCCTACTGCCCATTTCTGAAATCCTTGTTTAATTCACAAGTACGGAATTTCTCGTGCTTGCCCACGGGCTTCAAGCGTATCATGCGGAAATAGCCAATATCAAAAATCGTTAATATTTATAATTGATTTCATTGACTGTTTTAAGTGTAAATAATCTCGAATCAGTTTCAATCATATATTTATCTGTTAAATTTAAATATATTTTCTTAATTTGAAAACGCATTTATTTAAAGGCAATTTTTTTCATACTTATTTGGTTTACGTTCATTTTTGTTATAATGAATAATATTTTATTTTCACAGATCCAAATATAAATTTAAATATGATATTGTTTTGTGAAATTACTGTACTAAAAATATAATGTAAGAAGTAAAACGTGTGATGTGAGAAATATTTACTATTCAAAATTCAACGAAAAAGACACCCCAGAAGTTTTTGCTACTAGCTACGAGACACCTTGTATATTATAAGAACCAACCTTTTTATCAGCACCGCTCTCTTTTGCACTCTTTCAATCTTCGCCATGTCACTCACACTGCTTCGTTACGACATTGCCGTCTGTATACATATTTTATCATTTCCATATATGGATGTTTCATATGCAAATGGGTCATGCAAGTCGAATAGTTTCAAGTTCAAATATATTTTTAATAAACTATTTCCTTCATTGAGTATTCTCGAGGGACTACTCTATAGGACCTATTCTATTAGATGAATATATATATCTGGTACATCAGATAAAAATGGACAAAGAAAACCAAACAGCAGAAATGCCAAGACGAATAGGAATGAGCTAAGCTGCTTCTGGGAAACTCAATTTAGGAAAATTTTGAAATTTGTCAAAATTCAAGCCTAAAAAGAAAAAGTGGAGAAGATGACCCTAAAAAAGGAATGTGTAGAAAAGGTTAAAATAACACATCGGTCCATGGAGAGATCCATGCTTGGTATTAGCCTAAAATGATGAAATTTGGCGCTGAAGATATCATGGATCGTATAGCGAAGCTGAAATGGCAATGAGAAGGGCATGTTGCAAGGCAGGATGCCACAAGATGGGCTCCCAGAGTTCTGAAGTGGAGATCTTGGGAGAATAAAAGAGGCGTTAGAAGGCCTCAAAAGACATGGCCGCTGTGGGGGTAAGAAATGGCTACAAGAAGCCATCAACAGGGATGGAAGGATATGAAGAGGCTTATTTTCAGCAGTGGAGAGATAAAGGCTTGGGGGCCACATGAGCTTAAGTACTCACTTATGGTAGAGGAAGTACAAAAATAGGGCGGATTGCCTAATTTTAAGAAGAAAAAGAAAAATATATTTCTACATGAGAGAGTACGGACATTATCCTTGGCTTTACCTAACTGAGTTCCTCCAGGGAATGCTTGGCTACAATAGTTTAGAGACTAGAAGGAATGTGTATCTGATTACGCATTTTCATCGATTGTTGCGCGGTGTGATCGATAATCCTGAAATTATGCGGAGCATTGGTTTGTACATTCCCGATCGATAATTACCTAAGACAGCGTCAGCATAGATTGTTTCACATTCCAATATACAGGACCAACCTGCCAATGGTTATGCCTATTGGAAGAGCTACTGCTATGCTGAACAATATTACTCTGGATATTGATCTGTTCCATGTCTCTGAGAGGGTATTCCGAAGCAGGATTCTCCTACACCTTTGATGTGAATGATTTTATATATGTTAAATATTTGCTTTTGTTTATATGTTTCTAACTTATTTATAAAATTTACGAATTAAATTTGTGTTTGTAATGTAAATGTTACATAAAAGTTAAATAAATTGAATTGAATTGAATTGAAAAATAAAGACTGTATAAGAAGAAGAAGTACTCTAAAAAATTTGTAAGAAAATAAAATTAAGATTTGGCTATTTCTGTACCATCCACTTGGAAAGTTTACTGGAGCCAAACCCTTCGAGCTGTATTGAAATCTGTAATACTAACGTCTAATTAAGTGGTCCGCTGCCCTTTGTTGCGTGCTCAGATTTTTCGGATGGACAGCTCCCGCACGTGCGCGCCGAGTGCTTCCAAATTAATAATGCTCTCATGTAACGCAGACAGATGGCGCCAGGTACTAGGTGTACCAAATATTTAAATGAGTTATTAGCCATTCAATGCCCTTTATTAAAATGCCCCGTGTCATGTAGGAGCAACGGAGTTTGAAGGTATTGCAAATGATTTAGAAAATTATGATTTTTATTTATTTCTTCGTATACACATATTTTATTACAGTGAAACTAGACTTGAGTCAATGAGTATTTCATTTAGTGTGTTATATTAATTAACCAGTATAATACTAATTAGTTGGACGTGAAATAAATATGATTATAAATGACCAAGTCCTTTTAGCAAATAGTTTAACTCAAAAATTGTTTTATTTTTATTATCAGTTCTTAGTTATTCAACATCCACATTTTTTTTTAATGTCTATACTTTTTTATCCCTAGTGTTGTTTCCAGATAAAGGGACCATTGGCCCCGATAATTGTTGGTAATTCAATAAATAGTGTTTTTTACGGAGAATTTACTTTTTATTAATATTAAAATGTGTATCAATTCATTTAACCATTAAAAATTAATCTTTAATAATCGTTTTACGGTATCTGATTTAAATATTTATAATTTCTTTTTTTACGAGCACAGGAAAGATGGTACGCTACATTCTTTTGTACTTACATAATAGGTGCCTCACTAATTTATTTTGATTAATCACCGCTTTCTTTTGATTAATCACATTTTAATCACATCGTAATTTTGAAACAAGATTAAAAGATTTTAAAAATCTAATTACTACCTACAATCAGTTTTCTCATTGTTTAGACGTGTATAAATTGTAAATCGCTTGTGTATATGATCGTGTTTTTGGGTGTGTGTGTACAGTTCACAAGGAAGTAATGAATTATTAATACACTAGTTGCTACCCGTTAAAAATGACGGAACATTGGTTCGCGTCTTTGCTAAGCCCTAGTATATATTTTTATTATCTTTTTGGCGATCCGCGGAGAGGCAGCGGTTGCAACATCGCTATCGTTCCCGCCTTCGGATTTGCTGGCCCGGGGTTCAAGCCCCATCTCCGGTCGTTTAATTTATTTTTTTTGGCATTGTATGATATTTTTCACTAAGTGGGCACTAGCTATATGTTTATTTTTTTTTTGTTTTACTTAAAAACGTATTCACAAATATTTTTTTTACCTACCTAATGGGTCTTGGAAAGAGAACTATTAATATTCGAATATATGAGTTGTGTGAGTGTCAAAACGTAACCTTGACATGGGTACTGAATATTTTTTTACCAAATTGTAGTCTTTCATAAAATGTGTAGTCACCATGGTAACCAGTATTTTTTCGGTCACTTTTTTGTCGCATATTTTTCTATGTTTATTATTTTTCAGTTATTTTTTTCTGGCGATTTAACATTAGATAAATAAACCTTTCAAAGAAAATGTTTTTATATGTATTTAATTCACACGTCTTATTTTATGTTTGAACTACAATGACTGAGTTATCGACAAATAATTTATTCATTAATTAATCAACGCCATATTGGGCTTTTACAATACAAGAAAGATACAAGGATTTTTATACCTGTAATTAGTTCTACTGGCATATTCTAAGTCTAAATAACTCTTTAATTCGGGTATGCTCCTTCAACGAAAAATGTTTTTGAGATTTGAAAATGTGTTTTCAAGGTGATGCATGCGGAACGTTAATGGTGAATTTAATATATAGTTATTTCCATGGGTCCCTAAAAAGAACACTTCGTTGTGTCTGGTTTGTCTTGGTATATTATATGTAATAATGTAAATAACGTCTGTCTTTAGAATATTATGTAGGTTTACAAAGCCTCAATTAACATAATATTATATTTAAATAAAAAAATTATCTAAAATATTATATATTATTACAGCCATAGAAAAAAGAGCGATCACACATTATGCCTATGTCAATATGCTTTTTGCTCACGCGACGAAATAATGATAAATAATAAGTAAATTGGCAGAGAAGAAATGAAAGTAGACTGAATGCGGTGGAAATGCGGTCACTAAGGCGCTTGTGTGGAAAATATTTGGTCGATAGAGAAAGGAATGAACAAATTAGAAGCGAATGTAATACTGGCTGTAGTGTGGTAGACAGGATAAAGAAAGGAGTGCTGAAATGGTTTGGTCATTTATAAAGGATGGTTAAGAAAATATATGGGGCGAATGTTGAAGGCAACAGGAATAGAAGGCGTCCGTGAAAGACCTGACATGATCAGATACTACAAGTATTGGAGGATGACACTGTTTAAAGCCTCAACAACCGTAGACCATGGATGAGCAGATGTATGAATGTAGCCGAAGCAAAATTGGTATGCCAAGATAGAAAATATGGCGTTCTATCTTTTATGCCTACCGCTGAGGGGAAACGGTGATGGTTAGTTAGTGACTTAGTAAATTTCTTAATAAACCTGCAAGTTAAACCATAATAGCTCGGTATTATTATGTACTCAATCGTCACTTTTAAAATAATACGATCATGGTCCGATCCGTCAAAGTTTATTTTTGTGTGTTATTTTTTTGAATAGTTATACTGTTTTTGTAAAATTTATGAATGATATTTGTTATCTGGAAAATACCTCGGCAAAATTTTAACGCAATTGTTATTATCAAATATTGATAACAAAACTGGCTGACAGACAAGTTAATCGTGTAATCGTGTAAACAAAATTTCGAGGTCCTTTAAAAAAGTAAATTGCGTAACAACTAAAAATAAATACTTAGACCTTGTTACTGACTAAGGAATTATTTTTTGTTAGCACGTGAGTCATATTTTTTTTTTTGGAATACGTTTCACATCAATATTCTTACTATTTTCAAATTAAGCTAAACGCTTGTGCTATGAAAATAGGGCTAACTTGCTGGTCTGGAGTGAGATTCGAACCCGCGAACTTTGGATCACGAGGCGAGAGTCATAACCACAAGACCAACAAGCTACTCAAAATAATTGTGAGAAGATATCTAAAAATATTTCTGAATTTCGACTCACCTTGTCCACATATTGTTTCGGTGTACAAAGTGATTAATTGTTTTTATATTCTTGTATAATATACTGATTTATTTTTTAGTATTTTAATAAAAATACCTCAATTTTAGGTTAAAAATAAGCATTACATACTAACAAGTAAAGACATTTTTTTTAAAATTTTTTGTTAATTTTTTATTAAAAGTCTATTTTTTAACACCCGGTACTTGGTGAGACAACATTAATTAAACTTTGATGATATTTGTAGATAAATAGCAAAGTCTAAGTCTGGGTTGAAGACGATATTACTTCAATGACAATGAAGAGCATCATGAATATCTGCCCTCTGGGAGAGTTTCGATTACACAAATAATTGTGAAATCAGATTAGGAAAATGGTGAGATTATTGACAAATTCGGCGCTTTCATACTTTATAAAAATTTGTGCCCATATTTGAAATTTTACCCGATTTTGAATACCAAAAATAAAAGACAATAAATTGGACGTAGTTATATAGTTATGCAAAAGGCAATAAAAGCGACAAAACGAAAAATTATGGAATTGTGAAAATGGTTTCTAAAAATTTGAAGCTACAAAAACCTAATACAAATGTTCATTGTGAGGATATTTTAAATGTCTTTTTTAGTGTAATTATGAGAAAAAAAACTTTCGTTTACGAAGATATGACGCGTATTATAGGTTGGATTTCTACAAACATTATATCTTTTTACAAACAGTACTATCCAAGGCGTAGAAAACGTTCAACCTACTTGGATGTTTAGTACAAAATTATCATCGTTTAGTAACTGTAGAATTCAAAAGATGTATAATGAATCCATACCAAATGGATATTTTCAATTGATATTTTTGTTTGCCAATGATTTATTAATTTGAAGCTGCAAAAAATAGTCAAATTTTATAAGTTAATTTAACGGTGATGGCCGTGATGCGGGTTAGAAAAAATACTAAATTTACAAAAAACTATAGCTAAAACTAAAAACTAAAAACTAAGACCTTTGAAGATTTCAGCACATAAAGATAACGTAATGAGCTGTCCAAAACCATATATAACGGATTTTTAGCATTTTGTGGGTTGGTCGCTTTCTGCATAACTACGTCCAATTGTACATTTCTAAACATATTCGGCCATATTCTGATAATAACAAGATTGTTATTTGGTGATTGTTACTCCAACATTCAAAAATAGAGAAACGTCAAGACACCTATCACATGTTTATATTTCTATTATTTGATGAAAATATTGGTTTTAATTTAAAATTCGAACTCTTCGATGAAGAAAGTAGTAGATAGGTGTAAAATAAACTGATTTGTGCCAACTTGTAATATAATATTAGTACTTTTATAATATTATTTTATATAATATTCATCAAAAACTCATATTTTAGACAAAATCCAGATTGCAATGACTGGTTTGCGTGATGATATAAATATCCTTCGTTAACAAATAAACAGGTTTTTTAAGACCACCATCGTGGAAGACATCGTGGAGGTCCGATATAATAATCCACATACATGTAATAAAATATTCATACACCTTCACATTTTAATTTAAAATGGTTTATATAGGTACTGCACAACTGTTGGGAGTTAAGAAGCGGTATTGTGCCAGCGTATTTCCGTATATAGATAAGAATTCAATTTCTGCTTCCTATCTTTAATTTTTTAAAGAATTTTTTGGGTTTTTAACTACGATTATTTATGAATCCATTATACTCCACATTCTCCTTATCACATCACACTAATTAGAAAATTTAGATTCACGACTACATTCCAAAGATCTCATCTAAAATTGCAAAGTCATAAATGTAAATTTATTTAATAATCACTTCACTTCGAAGTAGAAAATATTTTGTTTACTTATTAGTTATGTAAATAAGGTATATTGTCGTTAATAATTATATACAGTATTTCTTAACTATCAAAAGTCCTCGACTTTTCCACATGAAGATGAAGTTATCCCATACATTATTTCTGGAATTTGTTTTATGGAATGGTTTCCATGAAATTTCATTATCCGTGTCCCGTTCATGTCCATGTACGCTTTCCATGTTCTGTCCAACCTTTACACACCATATTTTATGTTTATATATCCTATATAAAATATATTTAGATAAAATACAACGCATACCTAATATTAAAAAAGTATCCACATAATATTACATGTAAATAAATATTTTATTTCTTTTCAGGTTTCTACCGGTTCTACCACAATCAGTTCTACTACTAATGACCACCTTCCAACGTTACTACCACATTTAGCATCGAATCATTCATCACTACGTCAGTCTAATTCTTCCCCTTTTACCATTCCATAATGTAAATAGCCACTATATATTTTTGGAATAAATATAGTTGGTAAAACTTTAGAAATTGTATGACATAATTTATTTATTAGGTAGGTAGATAATGAATCTAGGCGTAATAGTGCAAAGAAAGTTTATGTTAAAATAGGAATTTTCTAAAAATATTTTTATGTGCTGTTTAGTGAAACAGACGACTTTAATTATTTTCGTAGTATTTAATCCCTGTATTTATTTTGGAACCATTTTGAAATATTTCTTATAACCCATTGGCCTGCTTTTCAATCGCTTAGATGTAACCACGATTTTTCATCGAAAAATAAATACAAATTGCTAAAATATTGGATGATCTTTTGTACTCTTTAGGTGGTACTTACAAAGTTTTACATATAATTCATATATGTAATCATATACAAAAATAAACGATATGATTTTCTACAACTCCTTTAAGAACCATTTTTATAAATGAAAAAATTAAATAATAAAAATATTACCAATCTGAAGTTAAATGGTAGACCAATGGGTAAATGAAACTCTAAAATAATTCTGTGAGCATGAAATAATGTCACATAATTGTACATATTCAATGAAAATCAAAATTATGAGATACTGCATGTTCTAAAAAACCAAAAATATTATTTTTTTATGATGATTTAATTTAGAATTTTTAATGAAACCTCTATTGAGAAATTTTATTTTTTATTTATTTATGTAGGTATCATCATACATAATCATTAAAAAAAATATATTTTTTTAAAGTGTTGAGTAGAAACTATTTGATATTTTGAAGGTCTGACTTAAAATCCAAGAATATTTTTTACCCATTGAATTTTCGATCGATGGTAGAAAAATTTTCCATGCAATTCAAATAATTTTGAAGTAGGCTATTTTTTATCAATTGATGCTGATAATTTTAACGACGTGGTATATTTGAATTATTTTTTAAGGTTTAATAATTGATTTTTTTTCGCATGTAGGTACTAAGGCAGAAGGATGTATAAATATTTAAAAATTATACAAGATCTTTAATTTTTTTTTTTTTTCAGAAATAAGTATTTATCTATGAGCTAACATTGTATTTGTCAGGACTTTATCACAACATTAATCATTCAAAATTACTTATAAATTAATTATTATTTTGTTGGTAATATTAGTCCATATGTGAAGTTTGATAAACTTCCATTTCATTTTCCTATTATCTTAAACAGTTAACATCAGTGTTCATAGAATTTACCCATTAATATCAGGAACCTTTGATTATTTTTTTTTAGTAATTTTAACACTTTCTATCATCTAACTATTTATTTAGGTACTTATTAAAGACTTTGACATTTTTGATGAGTATACGTAGTTCGGTTCTATGATTACTTATGCAACCTAAATAATTAGGAATTTTCGAGTAGGTAAATAATAAAAAAAATCATTATTCCTTTTCTAAAAAATCAATATTTTATTATCAATAATAGAATTAATTTATATCATAGATTTAACACAAAAAACAACCCGCGGATATTCTTTGATTTGTGACATAATACATGTTTATTAGAATGTAGAAAAACCCAGTGTGCAAATGTTATCTTGTTTTCAGTAAAATATATGTTGTATTTTTTAACTAAAAGTGAATCGTAGATAACTTTAGTGTTGATAAAATATTTGCAAAAAATTGCACTTATGTTACAATTTGAGCTTATATTTGGCTCAGTTGGCTCAGTTGCCTTAGTTTTACGCTAGATTCCATTTAATATACTTATTATTATAATAAACTCTCTCCAACATGAACTTATGATATTTATTGATTTGCATATTAACTTAAATAGATTGACTGCGCTATTTCTTATGACAATTTACAACAATATTAGAAATACCTATATTAATTAATTAATTAAATATTAGTAAATTCACTGATTTAAAAAATAATAATGTGTTCAAAACAATAGTATTAACTGAATTTTTCATATTTTAATTCGTTTGTACAAAACTATTAGAAATCTAGATAAATATGTAACTTAAATGTGTGTTAAACGGTATTCATGCATGAAGTAGAATAAGCATAAAAGCGATTGGGGATAAGAACTATAATTAGGATTGTGAATAATCAATTTCGAAAAGTGTAAAAGTAAATTGCGATATATTGTGTTCAATTAGTTTTTTACATTACAAAGTTTAATTGAATAAATTATAGGTAAGCGCATATTATATATGCTCTTTCATATAAAGATATTAAACATGTTTTACATGAGCTTGTACATAATGTAAAAAATCATCTTATTTATTGTAATTTATTAGAATATGATTTATCCATTTGTATATTTAATGCAATTAAATATTTCATCCACAATTTACTCTTTTATTTATTTTTCAGATTCTATTCAATAATACTATGTCGGTTGCGCTAATTTTCGAGTTTAATAGGTATATCAAATGCATTTGCAAGAGACCAGTAGATTTTGTGAATGTAAAATTGTACGGCTTGTTTTTAATATTAAAAATGCATGCTCTAAGGATCGAATATAAATATTTAATGAATTGCATGTTCGTATATAGATGTCTCATCACATGTTCGAGATATTGAAGCATTTGAATTTTTATTGTTTTAATTGCTTCTTCCTTTTTAATCATCCGAACCAAAATGTCTTCATTGGTTACTATGTCCATTCAGCTTATTTTGAATAATCTTCTGTATATTCGCATCTCAAATGCCTCACTTCGCTTTTTCAATTTTCTGGTAAGCGTGCATGCTTCCATTTGACGTCCCTTATCTTCAATATTTCACCAAAAGTTAAATAATATTTTCTATTCGAAATGGAATGTAGATGACCTCTTCTAGCTACGAGACACTGTCCAGAAGCTAGAAGTATACCTTGTTCGTTTACATCTTTTATATTAGTTATTATAACAAGATTTTTATCTCAAAAATAGAAAAAATTGAATCATGCACGCGCAGATGAGTAATTTATTGTAATTGCGAGTGCGGATAAAGGGATCAATGTTTTGGTATGTAAATATTGTTGAAACATGACATTTATGTGTTAAAAATCTTAAATAAAAATGTTAATCTTTTCATTTTATTGTATCATTTATATATTTATATTAAAAAATTTATAGGAAACATGATATAATATATCTTTCTTTGTGTGCGTGATTCAGTTATATGTAGTAGCGCCGATATAACTAACTATACACGAAATGATTTAAATAGTTGCTACTTTAGTATATTTACTCAATGTTCACCCATTCAACGAATTAGTTGGCTTTAAACAGTAACAGGTGGTTAGCTTTAAACGAGGCATGGTTCATATTGTAGTTTTTCATGCACTGTAATCATGTCAAGAGTGATTACGCTGGACAATGGAACTTTATTACAGGCCGAAGAGAATTATCGGTGCCGAGCATTGCAAGGCCAACCTTTTAAACTGAATAGGTTTTCTTACACTACTCAACATTTCAGGAATGTATTTGATGAAAAAAGTAGTATTCACGAGTCGAAAATCCTCAACATTAAATATGCAATAATAAATGTTTTGGTCGTAGGTAAGATCAATTTGTTTCTAGAAAGGTAACTTCTGTACGTAGTTTTCTGGGATATTCTGCCGTGTATATCTGACCAACGTTTCGGATCCCACTGCAGTGTCTATCAGGGCATAATACAGGGCCAATGGGCTCACATCAGCCCTGCAATGAGATCCGAAACGTCGGCCAGAGAGGTCAGATACGTGATACGTGCTTTTGATTACAAATTTGATATACTGATACTTTACATTGCATATATGAGGAAATATAAAGGTTATTATATAACCTATCTAAAGAATTAAGAAAAATATATATAAGTACGCGATAGAATATTCCAGAAAAATACACATAAAAGATTCTGAATGGCCATGAAAACCTGAGAATATTTTTATAAGATAAGTTTGAAAATTATTTCAATCTGGAAGGCACAATTTGTTCTAAGAACAAGCATGCGCTTGGTGAAGGTCAAGTTCAGACTCGACGTCATTCTCGAGACCTTTCGGTATCATGAACAACATGCATTTGAGACTATTCTCAGCTATCTCTAGACCGGCATGACTTTATTTAACTTGCTTTGTTTGTTTGTTTGTTTGTTTGTTTGTTTGTTGTGGTGGAATCTTATGATTGATTTTTCACCAACTTCCTGACTAGTCAGAGCTCTGAAACTTTCAACATTGACTTAAAGTAGATGGCCATATATCTTTACGTGTATTACATTACATCATTTGGTCATTATTTCGATTAAAATAATAGTTTTGCATTATTGTTGAACATTAAATGCCTACGTAGCTTCAAGACTTATCAATATTAGTACGAAAAAATGTTGCGATTTCAAATTTATTAATTTTAGTCGGCAGATTCAACTTTGACATTAGGCGTCGGAACAAAATGTCATATTATTATTTAATATTAATGAATTAAATTTATACAGTAAGAAAATTAAGATAGAAAATTGTTTTAAACTTAAAGCCATGTATTTACTAGGGGACAAATTGTCCCTCATCAGCACGCGCGGCATAGAGTCTATGTGACGTTGCAACGTCGTGCACTGTTCCGCGACGTCGTGCACTGTTCCGCGACGTCGCGCACATCATAGCGCGACATTTCTATGTGCCGTGGCAACGTTGCCATGCGCACGGTACCCGAGCGAGCTCACTGCGACATTACGCCGAGCGTACCACGTGGTATGGTGGTGGTATGTTTACAAGTGAATGCGCATGCGCTGTATCCGTCAAACATGACAGTGTGGGGAAGCGAAATTGTCCTTCAACTCATTGAGCTGTACCAAAGCCGTACAATGTTGTGGGACACTTCAAACCGTGAATATAAAAATAAAATGATGTGAGGGACAACAGCGTTCCTTAATATTGTCTTGCTTGGCTATGAAAGGCCCGATTATTTGTAATAAATTATCAAAATCAGTTGTTGTCAATCGAATGAAATTGACAAAAGATCCGTCAGACATTCGAAGATCGCATAGAATATCCATCCTTCTTTCTCTTTGCAGTAAATAATTTCGCACCCACCACCTTTTTCTCTTCTTACGTTTCGATAAACTCGTTAAAATAAATAGATACGCAGCTTTCATCATAACCTCATCGGGTGGCAAGTGTAAATAGATACACAGCTGTCATCATAACCCATCGGGCGACATTCCCGCGACAAGTGATATGTGAGTCCCGGTGTGTACACGTCAAATGACTGCGTCATTGTCCCCGAAACATGAGCGTAGATGTTGATGAGACATGCCGGGCGGAATGTTTCGCGACTTGTCCCCTAGTGAATACATGGCTTAATAACAACATGTTGAATATTTGGATACTGCATGGGTGAGGTTAAAAAATCGATACGAATGTATGCAAAGAAAACGTATAAAAGCAAGTCTTCAAAAATTAACTTGAAATAATTACAACATTATGATTTTCCCCGATTATCAGCTATGATAAGCAAAATGGGGGCTAATGGCGTTATGTTTGATTTATGCTTTTCGCAGGAACTCAAAGAGTAGGTATCTATATAAAATTTGGAAAGGATGGTATTAAATACAATGTAAATTTGCATTTGGAAAAGGTGTAAGAGGAGGAAAGGTGAGAGGCTAAGAACTGAGAAAGGAACAGGAAATAATTAATCAGGCAATATCATAGAAATTCTTATATCTATAGCTTATTTCAATGTCCTGACTGCACGGAATTGGTCTCCATGAAAAACTGATTTAAATAAATATGAGCGGTTAGTGGAATAGGGGATAAAATCAATGATTTGTACAGGGTCCTTAGGAATAATAACGCAAAATTTGGCTTAGGTTATTCACAAGGTGTTGTTAGATCTAACTAACTAATTAACTAAACATCCCGCCATTTCTCCGCGGGGGTATGTAGAGAGGATAGAACGCCATATTTTTCTATCTTGGCAAACCACTATTACTTCGGCTATACTCATTCATTTTCTCATGCATTCTCTACGGTTGTTGAAGCTTTTAACAGTGCCATCCTCCAATACTTGTAGTGTCTGATCATGCCAGGTCTTTCGCGGACGCCTTTTTTTCCTGTAACCTTCAACACTCGCCCCATATATTTTCTTAACCATCCTTTCCTCGCTCATACGTTCCACATGACAATGTCAAAGGGTATTAATATATATTAACGATATTTTTATATGAAAGTATGTTCCAAGAACAGTTACTGGATTTGGTCCGCAGTAACTTTGAAAAATAAAATATAGATGCATCATTACCAGCTGCAAAGTCTATGCATACCAATTTGTTAATAAGAAAAAAATAACAACAGATGTCTCTAGCAGAGACCAGTGCAATATATGATATGTTATTGATTTGAAACATATATAGAACTTAAAAAAAAATTGATAATGTGTGGATGTTCTTACGATGGAATTGTACAGTGATCACTTAGGCCAGTTCATACAGGTTGTAAGCCCCGAGCCATGGTATAAGAGATTTCAATCAACTTTTCTCATATACATGAGACAAAGCTATTTATATAAATAGCTTCGACTCTGTGAGACTTCATTAATTTATCCTTAATTGATTAATATATATTTGATATAAAGATCGATCGATAATGAAGCTTAGAATTATTAAAACAATAAGATAATTTAAGCGGAGAATCCTCGAAAAACCTTTCTTATATAATAACATTGAATCTTATCCAAATAAGACCATCTGATTGACCGTCCAATTGACTGGTTAAGAAAAATTTTATCGTATCATATTTATGCTATCTGCATTTCTTCATTTGACATTTTAACAAATCAGTCTATCTAAATTAAAATTAGGTACCTATTTAAAAAGGTACAGCAAAGAAAAAAACAAACATTTTCTGGTTGCCGTAAAATAATATATATTGTTTGCCTTGCTTCAGGCTGTCTTCACGTTATCGACTCCTAAATAATTGTACAGCAATAAAAAATACAGTTTAAATAACATTTCATCGAATGAATGTATATATTTGTTATATACATATTTTTCAATTTCATTACCGATGTTTTAAAATTTCCCTTCTCTTTACAAAAAGGTGTGCGTCTTAGTTTTCACGCAGTTAGTTTCAGAAAATGTTGCTAGGTGTCGTTAGTCGTATCAAATACACGGAATAATTTATAAACGCATAATAAATTTTGTATTTTTATTGCCTATTTTATTTTAACTAATGATAAAATAAATTTATTCATTTTTAGTACATATAGGCTAGGTTAGGATTATGGGGAAGGCAGAGTTTAACTCGTGTAGGTAAGTATATTACTCAAATAGTAAGCGTACCTAAGTAATTGTAAAATATGTAGGTATGTATGTTACAGCGTTAAATAAAAAAAACATAAATATGTTAGTAATACCACACACCTAAATAAAAAATATTTGTTTGCATGTCAGATTGCATTGTAAATGAGTCGTAAGTTTCAAAATCCGCTCTGGAGGCCTTTAATTTTTATGAATAAACTAGCTGTAACCCGTGAAAAATGACGGTACTTTTACATGCCGGTTCCTAAAAAATAAGTTTTAATTATTTATATCCGATACCCATGAAATAGTAATAAAAATCGTTATCGAAATATTTGAATATTTTTTGTTATATTTCCTCTGCCGTCAGTTATCGGTACTATTTTAAGCCCCGGTGATTGTACTGGGCAGAACATGAAATGGTTCGCGTGTGTCAGATAACCCCTAGAATATATTTATGGTACATTTTTGTCGGTCTACGGAGAGGCAGTAATAGCAACATGCGTTAAGCGGCAGGTTCAGCCGTATAAATTGTTTTTTTTTTAACCATGTATTTGAACGAAGTTACGAACGTCACACAAATGATGATTCAACGTTTTGTAAAAAATAAGTCAGAAATTTTGAAAAAAAATGCAAACTTTGATATTGTGTAAGTCCATAACTATTTATATTAGGTCATGGTTGCTTGAACATTTTCGACTCATAATCAAGGCAGGAATCAACCTGTAAAGTACCTATTGCGGACTAGCTCTATTACACTCTGTATACGCTCCGTAGGAGATAAAATCTCATACTTATGGAACATAATTGTGGATAAAATAGATATTAATCATGTACCTATAAAGGGAATAAAATTCTCCTTTAAAGTACTGGAAAATATATAAAACACGAAAATTCACAAAGGAATGAAATGTTTGAGTAGAATATTTGCTTATATTTCTTATAGAACTACATTGCCGGAAGTGATTTTTGTTGTTTTATACCTGTGGAACGTTCATTGAAAAGTCTTATACCTTCCTTATATACTTACAGGTATAATATTTTTTATTCATCCAGGAAGAAGACGGAATCTATTTTAGATTGGAAGCGTAGTTGGCGGATTTCCCCTGGTATTTGACATTCAAAGAGAGTCCCCGTGTTCCTGAGCAGCGCGCCGCGCGCCGCCGAGGTGGTATTAGTTCCACCATTACTGGCGGATTTTTTACTCCGCTGCCCCCAAATGTGATTTGCGATCACTTTGTAGTTGGCAAGATGGCCGCAAACAAAATAAGATGTCGCTGGAATGGAATGGGTGATGTAATAATCCGCAGTAGTTCTAAACTATTCTCAAAGGCACCCAACATTGGCGACACCGTTTTGAGAAAAATAAAAATATAATTGCTTTTTCAAAAAGTGCAAAATAATTTTGTGGTGACACCTATAAAACTCAATGTCTGTTTATCTGATCCCTGTATAAATCTATACCGTTAATCCGATATGACATATATTTTTCATACTTATTCTTTAGGACCCGGCGGGTAACATAGGCGATATTACCTTTACCCCACACCCTAACCTGTTATATTTTCTGTACAAATCAACACCGTTCGACCGATCTGATCCAAAATTTTCATGCGTATTCTTTCAGGCCCGGTGGGTAACATACATAGTAGGTGACATTTTTCCTCTCTCTCTTTACCTCACTCTGATATATTTTCTGTACAAATCTACACCGTTTGACCGATCTCACCAAAATTTTGCAAACTTATTCTTTAGGACCCAGTGGGTAACATAGGCCACATTTCCATCCTAGATATCTCATGCATCCCAGAATTGATCAAATGGAAACATTGTTTTTATTTGTGGCTTTGAAAAACAATGGAACCTTTGTTTTACCCCCAAAATTTTAACGCGTGCAACGTCGGGTATGAACAGCTAGTTATTAATATAATTAATAAAAATGAACTTTGTTTTCACCACTTATGTATTGAAAAATATCAGTATGTATCAGAGCCCATGGGCTGTGAAACATGTTGACATTTTTCAATACATAAGTGGTGAAAATAAAGTTCTTTTGTATTAATTTAAAAAATAAATAATAATAAATAAAAAATAATTTAAATAAAAAATTATATTTTGTCTGAAGACTTATTGATATTGTTATATAACTATATTTTTAAATCATATTAACCTTTCCGTTGTAAAAACGTTCTATACATAATAATTATGTAAAGTGACACGTCTCCTTATGAACCCGGAACGAATCCGCGCTTGACAGGCCTGACAACTGAAGTTCTCTAATGTCAAAATTGTAACCAACGAAGAAAACGATTATCGGGCATAAATTTGAAGTGTAATCATGGTCACAGTTCGTCTTCGCTTTGTTTATACTCGTGTTTGCATGGTTTTTATATAGATGTTGTGACTTATTTTAATAAAATGACCATCTAAGAACACATTTAAAATAACATAAAATGGATTTTCACAAGGAAAATCCGATAACTTACCGAAAATTGATGCTTTAATATTGGATTCATTTTTCAGTTTTTAGGAATGAATTTCTGCATTCGGGTACCATACAATATCTACAAAACTTTTTCCCTGACATTATGGACGCACTATACAAAAAAGCCGGCTTGTTTTATAAAAAAACGTATAAACGTCTAAATACGCGAATGAGCTGTTACGTGTTAAACGTTAGATGACATATAAATTCATGCCTAACTTCACTTGCGAAAATGAGCGTTTTGGCGGGAGTTTAAAATCGTGATTTTCAAAATCGTTTTTTAGTGTTAATAAACATGTTAAAAATTTTTTTTTTTATTAACGTATTCTCTAAACCAAAGTTAAGATTTTTTTATTAGAAAAATGTGAAATTACCCAATTGCCTGATCGTATTTAATTGCCGTAAAGCGTATACTTCATGCATAAATTTAGATTGGTTATTTAAAAATATATATTAAAAACATTATTAAAACTACTTCCTTACTCAGATAAGTAGATACTTGTTAAAAAAAAAACGGACTAACTTGAAAGCCCAAACACTCAAATACCAAAAAAATATGTCTAAAAATCGTAAAGATAGTGAATTAATAAATATCACGCAGAAAAGATTTATAAATATATTCGTATATATTCGTAAATATATTCGTATATAATCGTTATCGACTATGTAGTTAATCCTTAATATACGATCTAATCTTTCCAAAATAATGTATATAACAGGATTGATGAAAAATATTTCTAAAAACACTTAAAAAATGCACATGTAAATATTTCAAAAGAAATCACAAGTTATTTTCTTACTTTGTGATTTTTCATATAAATATGGAGCCAAATTTTTGGGAACCATTTTCTCCAGACTAAAAAGAATCTGTATGAGAGATGGAAATATTTCACCTTAATGGGACCCTCCCCTTATTCTATTTGTTCATCTATCCTCCTTCTCACAATCCGTTTTTGGTTGCTTTGATCGAACGGCAATACGGTTTCACATTTTTACATTTATAACGACGCTATCCAATTCCATTCCTGTTTATACTGGAAATTTGAAATACTTTCACGGAAGAAGAGACACGGCTTTGTAGGTATGAAAATATTACCTTTAACTTAAACAATAGGTAGGTAATAAAGGCTTACAGAATTAAAAGCCATTGATTGAAAATGTACTTAATGTATATTTTGAGTTTCATGGAAAGTGCATGAAAAGTTTTAATATAATTGTATATTATCACGAGACTATGGAAACTTGACAAATTATGCACAATCGAAAATTTTCCAACACTCTGAACATTTATAACAATTTGAAAACTTCTAGAAGGGTCTAGAAAAAGCGGTGGAAGCGACTAAATTCGTGAAACTTCTGGAAACCCGAAGCTGTATATAAATGGGACGAAGCCATTGCGGGGCACAGTTGTTTTGATACCAAAACCAAAAACAAAATCAATGATCAGTTGCGTGTTATATCGACCAAAAAAGTAAATTACGAGAGTACCTACCGGCTGTTCTATATTTTTCGATAGCGATTGGCGTGATAAGGAACGGCGAGTAAAGTGCGGCGAAGTGCGAATATTCTAAAGGAAGAGTATGAAGTGTTTCAGACAAGTGGAAGATTCTCTAGTGACGAGTGTGAAATAGGTCCAAATTACATAATACTGCTCTAGTTAAGATCGTGTTTAGTGACTTTTGTATTATAATTAATAGAAACATTATTTAATTTCAAGTTTTTCATTTGTTTCATACGAAATTTTCATATCACCATTTTTAACTACTTAATGTCGTCATTTAAGAATTGCTATTGGTTAAATATCATTTGGAAAACCGCCATTTTAGGTTTTTTTTGGTAAGTCGTGACATGGTGTGAAAAATCTGCATTTCGTTGCATAACTAAAATTTCATCTCCAACGCAGCTTAACTACAAAAATCTTCTCGATAAATGATTGAACATTGTTGCATTCGATTATGTATCCAGCATTACCCTCTTACATTACGCGAACTTGATAAATAAACTATGGAAACTGCGTTCAGATACAGATACTAGATAATTCATGTACAGTGAAAAGCTTACCTCGGCTTACTTAACTAATTCTTCTTAAGGTTTTGCAGATATAATTTTATTTTTTATACAAAGAAAATCGTCTTAAAAATATATATTTCAAAAAAACTTCAATGTCTAGTGATAATATGAAGAAACCAAAAAAATAATAATTTTTCGGATGTATTTATGAAAATTAATAGCACAACTAATAAAGAAAATAAAATTAAACTAAAGCTTTCATACTGAACTGTAAGCCATTTTCTAAAATTTAAGATATTATTAAACTTAAAAAGTTCTCAACTGGTGTAAATTTTAAATAATTCGGATGAATATCTTCTGAATGCAATAATCATGTTGTCTCTCTGTTCGCAACGTCTGTAACTTGCTGGAATGAAGCTGGAATTACAACTTTAGATAATTAGAGTATGACGCGCAATCAGCGCGCAACATGCAATGGCCTTGGGAACACGCAATTGTCGCCCATCAAATTACCGTGATATTTTGCAAACGTTTGTCCAGTAGATACATAAAAAAAAATATTGCTTCATACTCTATCAAAAGATACAGAAGTCTCATTTACAAACTTTCCCATATAATTAGGTTCATCTCTTTGAGACATCTGTGATTTGATTATTATTTTTTTGTTTTTCTATTGTTTTAAGCAAAACAATATATAAATATATATATATATATATATATATATATATATATATTTTTTTTTTTAAGAACACATTCATATTTGTGAAGTTGTAATTTTTCAGAACAAAGTTCTGTGAAATTTTTAGATCAAATTAATTAATCTATTAGAAAGATGTACAGAAAAATCTAAATTACGAAAAAATATTAGGCAGTATAGGTTACTACAGTATCAAAAAAGTGGATTGCTGTATGGACAAAAATAAAAATTAATCAATTAATAAAAATAAGAACTACGTATAGATACATAAAAAAAATATTGCTTCATACTCTATCAAAAGATACAGAAGTCTCATTTACAAACTTTCCCATATAATTAGGTTCATCTCTTTGAGACATCTGTGATTTGATTATTATTTTTTTATTTTTCCATTGTTCTAAGCAAAACAATACATAAATATATATATATATATATTTTTAAGAACACATTCATATTTGTGAAGTTGTAATTTTTCAGAACAAAGTTCTGTGAAATTTTTAAATCAAATTAATTAATCAATTAGAAAGATATACAGAAAAATCTAATTCACGAAAAAATATTAGGCAGTATAGGTTACTACCGTATCAAAAAAGTGGATTGCTCTATGGACAAAAATAAAAATTAATCAATTAATAAAAATAAGAACCACATATGAGGCCGATATATTCACGGAAACATAGAGGGTTGCTAAAGCTTAGTGGTCAGAGCACCGGCCCCGGAAAGCAGGTGACCTGGGTTCGAATCCCAGTAGTAACCTAATATTTTTTCGTGAATGAGATTTTTCTGTATATCTTTCTAATTGATTAATTAATTTGATTTAAAAAAAATGTATACTCACCACCACCAGATCTAGACATTCCCCACACAGATTTTTGTTTGCCAGATTCGAGTGTACCGTGGGTGTCCTGTTGGTCTTCATGCTGAAACCGTTATTCTATTCCAAGAATAAATTCTTCGATAGACATCCCCTTGGCATCCTTAAAACGTGTCCTAGCCAATTAAACTGAGATTTTTCTGCGAATCGTACGGAGTCAATTTGTAAGGACTCACGGATTGCCAATTTACGAGATCGTTAGAGGAATAAATCAGATTTATTTATTTATTTTTTGTGTAAATAAACATTCTTCTGTAATTCTGTTCACTCGTTTGAAATAACTAACTCAATTTATAGATTCACGTTTCACGTTTCGTCATGCAAGTTCGATCTAACGCAACTTCCATATCGTGAGCATTCTGAGAAAAGTGACCAAGTCAAAAGTCTTATTTGATGGCAAATAAAAATTAATTTTTTTGGATAGATACATACTTATTGTTTATACAGAGTGTCTCATAGCTAGTAGCAAAAACTTTACTGGTGACTTCCTGCCTCGATAGTGGGTTGACAATGTTCAAGCAACCACGACCAATCAGAAATTGCCTTTTTTAATTTTTAACTTTCTTTTGCAAAAAGTTTCACAACCATTATAGTAACTAATATTGATTATGAAAAGTATTCGCTTTAATAAAAGTCGAATAAAATGATAAAAATCTTGAAAATATAATTTTTTTACAAGGTTTTAATCATTTTATTTGAGTTGTATTGAAACGAATGAATTTTTCATAATCGATCAAATTTTTGCAAAAATAAAGTCAGAAATATTGAAAAAAAAACTGCAAGCTTTGATATTCAATACTTAAGAAACTTTATTTATTAAAGGAAACACATTCTTATTGTGAAGTTGTAATTACAGAACAAAGTTCTGTGAATTATTAAACAATTTTTATTAATCAATTAGAAAAGACATACAGAAAAAATCAAATTAACGAAAAAATATTTATATAAGGTTGAAAATTTTTCGTTAACTTACCAGAGTGCCATGGCGAAATTGGATAACGCGCCATTCCCGGTTAGAATGTGAGGTCCGTGGTTCGAGTCCCGGTGGCATTTAAATATTTTTTCGTTAAATTGATTTTTTCTTATATCTTTTCTAATTGATTAATAAAAATTGTTTAAACTTTATTTTATTAAGTAAGGGATATCTTCTAGTATAATCACTTTGTCAAACAAACGTAGAAAAGCTGTTCCAATGAATATAGAAACAGGAATTGCATAAACTAACTTGATCAATGTGCAAATTTTCATTTTGCGGAATACGTTCGGAACTTACTTAACTTATTTATATTCTAAAGTAAAGGATATTTTCTAATAGAACGACATTTTCAAATAAGCTCAAAATCGAAAAAAAACAGACTTAGTCATTTTCTCAGTATGCTCACTATATAACGCAGCGGGATTGTCAATGCCGGTAGTCCGCGGAATAGGTTGTGCAGAAGTGCAGTATGCAAATGATGCAATCTAAATTCATGGTTGTTGCACGTGTAGAAGCGTGTACGTGCAAGCCGCGGAGGTGGCAGTCGGGCGGTCTGTCATCACGATTTTACTAGCAGAGCTAGGTTTACGCACATTTTCTAACATACAGTTTTGCATGATTTCCACAATCGAAATAATAAATGTGATTACTTTATTTTCATGTCGTTAGATAAATATAATTGCAGTTACAAAATTCACTTCACACTAATATGAAAGAATTCAAATACCAGTGGATAATTTTGATAACTAAACATAAAGTTTTTAAGTTCTTCAATAATAGAAAAAAAAGTGGTAACCTTTTTATTATTAATAAAGAGAAACCGTTTTTTAAGCCACTTATAATTAAATATTTAACATCTATCAGGGCCAATGGTCCCTTAGTCAGGATACAAGGTTTACTCAAATTAAAAATTAAAATTGTAAGTACCTAAACACATAATCAAAAACAAAAAAAATATATATAAAAAAATCGAATAACGTATTACGTAAACTAAAGTAAAAGGTTGCAAAAATATTTGTTAAATTAAAATATTAAATTTCCTATGAAGGCTTTTCCCAAATAATTACTTTTAAATTTGTTTTCGCAGTATTTTATAATTATGTAGTTATTCTCACTTACATTTTTTTTACTGCCAATTTCATTTTATTAGAATACGCTGTTTCGTGACGAAGGGATCATTGGCCCCATCATATCTTGATTATGAAATTGATAGTGGTTTTCGACAAAGTTTTGTCTCTGTATTAATAATAAAGTTTTTATCTTGGCTTATAATTTTTAAAAAGAAATAAAAAATCGTAACTACCTATTTGCAAATATATAAAAATAGTAGTACGAAGAAAATATACACGAAAATAACGCTATATAACCAATGTGGTTATATCGATGGACCCTACGTACACTAAAAAATCTACAAAAATCGATTTTACAGTAGATCTGTTTGAGTTTTGACTTTACATACAAAATGAGAATATTTTTCCGCTTTCATGTCCGTTTTTTTCCTCAAAAAAATCATTTTAATTTGTATTGCGGAAAAGAGTATATTTTATATATTTGTTACAAAAAAGTCAACAATACAATTTAGCTAGATGTCCTTGTTTACGCAGAGATCGTAATAATAAAAAAGTTCTTTATAAATATTAAATTAGGTATTAAACTATCTCGTTTCAAATATAGAATTTTTAATTTTTTACCTGTCAATGAGAGATTTTTTTACTCTCGAAACTGAAGAAGTATAAATATAAATTATTATTAAACTGACGTAGAGGTAATATAATTAATATTTTTCACCCAATCATTATCATGAATAATTTCTACAGTGTTAAGGCCGAATCCATAAATAATATAATTGACCACCGATTGATGTTTGACATAAACAAATTAATTGGCGAATTAATTGTTTTTAAAAAGATTTATATTTATTTATATTTAAATTATTTCAATCATCATCAATTATATTAATAGTATTCATTATTCTATGTTGAGTGCATCGCAACTTTTTGTTAACTATATATTTTATTTTTTTATTAGAGACACTTACAGAATAATGGGTACATTTCGTACATGATACATGAAGAATAAAATATTATTTATTAAGACTCTGCCCATTAACCTTATTACAAGTGTCTTCGACCAGCTCTAGCATAAACATGCACATATGTATATTTTAGAATATTAATGTAATGTGAACGTGTATTTAAATAATTGGTTATTGTGTTCTATGGGTTTAGCTTATCTTCGTAAGATTCGAGAGAGCGTAAGTTTCTATAGGAGAGAGTTGATTAATGTTGATATGAGTATTCGCGAAAACGGCGCTATATAAATTATCCAAATATTATTATTATTAAGGTGATTAATGTATTATTTTACATGTTACATCAATGTCATATGTTCTGGTTTGAGTCTTCTGAGATTTTTTGACATGTTTCTATTACCTTTCCAGCCGGCGTTTCGAATTCCATTGCAGGGTCCATTATCAGGACTGTGTTGATATATGTGTTGATTTTGCGGTTAGGTATTGGCTTACAATACCGTGTCGAAAAGCCAAAAGGGTCGTAGAAACACAAACGGCAAAATACCCCAGAAGATTCTGAACGGACGTGAAAGCCTAGGGACACTTTTAATATCATGTGTATTATGTATATGTCGTACATTGACATTCATCGGCCGTGGACTGCTATAAATGGTGAGCTTCTTTATCAGGAATTGGTCAGCAGCGTACCTGACAAGTTTGTTGATTGCACCTGGATTGTTAACAAAATATTAAAAAAAGATCTGAGATTTAGCTGAATTAGTATTGAATTGAGTTCCAAATACAAGGAGTTCTCGTGAGGAAATTATCTCCGAATATTCTTATCCGGGCTCTAGATTCATGTTTTTCTGCAGCACTGCCTCCATCAGTCTCTAAACTCATGACTATGGTTGGAGGATTGCACCCCACAGAACTTGATCTAGAACTAAAACAGAATGAATGAACTAAACTGAATGAACAGATTCTGAGTATTCAGCAACTCACCAAGGACTAGAGCTGACTGATCAAATTAATTGGAGACCACTCAGTACGTTTAAGTAAACACGTTTGAGTGGTTAATATTCTTACGTGAAGTTTTAATCAGTATTTTATATAAATAATAAAAATTTATTTATAGGTTTCATATCAGTCATTCAAGTAAACATTGTCAGGTTGCCAATAACATAATAAAAAACTTGTAAATATAAGTAGTGATGTGTTTTATTACTATTTAAATTATTATTAGAAAATTATGTAATGTGAATAAGTAAAAAAGAAATTGACGTAGGAACGAAGTGGAATAAATTTATAACAATGAATTTTCAATAAAACTCTGTTTGATCCTTTGTAGCTACAAATGAAGTAGATAATTAGAATACTTTGGTCACACTTAATCACAAATGAGTCTCAAATTCAAGGTTAAAAATAACAAAGATGTATCTCGTTTTAAGCGTTTAGTGATTCTGACATATATACTTAACACTTCAGTGGTCCTAGATGGTGCCTTCCTACAATAACACAATTTTTTCGTACGCCGTCCACTAGATGGTGCTCTAATACTAATGTGTTCTGATAAAAAATAATGATTAAAGGAGGATATCATGCACACTCCAAATTTACAAAATTAAGGTTATATAAAAATATACAAGAAATAATAAATTTGTATTTTTTTCTGGTCATCATCCAAGAAGCTTCTTAGCATCCCCTATTACTTTGATGGCCGGTCCCACCTTGATGATTCCATCACGGATGTTCTGACCAACCCTTTCCTGAAATAATGAATGCATATATATGATATAATAATATAGTAAAAATGAGATGTGAAAAATAAATAGATATGACATTATATTAAATGAATACTTATAGACATGGAATATTAAAAAATAAAGACATGTGAAATATTTAATTTTTTATTGTAAATATGAAATACTTTAAGTAAGATGTAAGCGATTATAGAAACAGACTACTCACTAATTTTTTGGACAGCCAGGATTTTGGTTGTGGTTCTGGTTCCGGAACAGGAGATGACGTAACGTGGGACGTCAGCAAGAAGAAGAAAAATATGCTCAGGAAAATCTTCAGGAAGCCCTTCATCTTGAACAAAAATAAGACTTAGTGAGTGGTACAAAAAATATCTACTGATATAAATGATATTTTTCACTACCCTTTTATAGGAAAACAATGTAGCTCTTATCGTTCCTTAGGTAACATTAGTATCCTTCCTCAGAAATTATATATTTATTATAAATTTTCAGGAAATGTGACTGTAATAAATAATAAATAAATAAATATTGCAAAATTGACTGTATTTGCTTTGTACAAAACAAAGAATTTTTTTACAATATTAGCTATCTACGTTTAAGTAATATAAAGAAATTAATCAACTTATCATTTTCAAAACTATATGCCTACCTACGTGTTCTCCATATCTGTGACGTCCTATTATCCATAATAATTATTTTAAACTATTAATCTGTGACGTCCTACTTTCCGCAATATTTACAACAATTGAAGGTAATGGATTTTCAATTACTGTGAACATGGTCAATACCGCCCTGAGACATATGAAAGCTGGTAAATCGGCAGGCCACGACGGACTAAGCATTGAACACGTCAAACACGCGGGAGGACCAATCTTACAGCTCCTGGCGAGGTTGTTTACTGATATTATAAAGAATGGGCAATTACCGAGTAATATGACGAGGACCATAATTACACCCATTCTTAAATCCAAATTATCGGACTCAACCTCCCACGAGAGCTACAGACCAATCTCGATTGCCACAACCATCGCGAGATTATTCGAACGCGTGCTGCTAGATCAGATCGAATCCAGCTTGGAAACTAACGACAACCAGATGGGTTTCAAAAAACAGACCTCTACCGACGTTGCAATATTTACTGTAAAACGGACACTGGAGTACTACAATAACAAAAAGACTACTTCATACGCATGTTTCCTAGACTTGAACAAGGCTTTCGACAGAGTTTCTCACCCTTTACTTTGGGCAAAACTCAGGGAAAGAGGCATACCATCGGAGGTAATACGTATCCTCGACTCGTGGCACAGACAACAGGAAAACCAAGTAAGGTGGAGAGACAGTCTTTCCGAACCTGTCCACATGACGAGCGGCGTCAGACAGGGAGGGTGCACGTCCCCAATACTGTTCAACCTTTATATGGACGAACTCACTCAAAGGCTAAACAACGCGGGGGTAGGCTGTAACATCGGAGGACAGTGTCTAAATAACATCAGTTATGCTGACGATATGGTATTGATGGCACCGTCTATAAGAGGACTACGCGTTTTTCTAAAGGTCTGTGAAGTGTTTGCTGAAGAAACAAACAAACATGAAGTCCTCCTTCTTCCAGGGCCCCGACTTCCGGCAATATTTCCCTGCATTATGAGATGCAAGATCTCGTATTTCTCTGGATGTCTCATCACATGGCCTAGATATTGAAGTTTTAGGATTTTTATTGTTTTCATTACTTTTTTTTCTTTATTCATCTGAGCCATAACATCTTCATTCGTAACTCTGTACATCCAGCTTATTTTGAGAATTCTTCTGTAGATCCTCATCTCGAATGCCTCAAGTCGCCTTATCAGTTCTTCGTTAAGCGTCCATGCTTCTATTCCATAGAACAATACTGAAAGCACATAGCATCTGACCATTCGAATTCGTAATTCTACGTTGAGATCATGACTGCAGAACATCTTTTTCATGCGGATAAAGGTTGCACGAGCTTGCTCTATGCGGCATTTGATTTCAACCGCAGGATCCCATCTTTCATTTAAGTTGCAGCCCAAGTATACAATACTTTGTATACTTGGGCTCTCATGTTTTTCTTGCATGAATATTAAAAAGATTGATAAACATAAATTGATAAAAAAAACATTTATAAAAACAATAAAATAAAAATTCATAAAACTTACTTTTGCAACTTAAGTCTGAGAGCCTTTTATATTGTTAAATACATATAATATTTAAATGTATGAATGTGGTTATTTTTAAGGGATGTGCGTTTTTGTTGTGGTGGAGTCTTGTAAATGATTTTTTATCAATTTCCGGACTAGGTAGAGCTCTAAAACCTTCAATATTTACGAGTACTTAATGTGGATTACTTTACATTATTAAATAATAATCAGGAAGGTTGATAAAAAAATGATCTACTATGTCCCATTTTGTCCTAATATCTATGGACTCAAGAATTTGAATTTTGAAATCTGAATAGCAAACGTTTCGATTGGAAAAATATAATTTCTTAAAATTTAGGGACTTTAGTGATAAAGATAATATAATGTAATAACTTTTAAGAGGGAGCTAAAAAATATATGATTTATACATTTTATTAAAATTTAAATAAATTGTGTGTGATTCCGTTTATGTAAAAAAATAAAACTAATTCTATTACCTACATAAAAAATAAGTAAAAAATATAATTTCTTTTTTTCTCAATGAGCATGCTCAAAGCTAACAATCAAACACATGCTTATTACTAGTATGCTCTCTTGTCATAGAATAGAGACGCTCTTGTTCAAAATGGAAACTTTACAAATTAAAATAGAAAATTCAAGTGAACCAATACCTAAATAAAAATAGTTCCCGAGTTTCCATCCGCACATTTTTGATTTTAGTTTTTATAATTTTTATTGTAAGATTTGAATCATTCATGTCTTTTATTAATGTTTCAAAAACATTATTTCTTGCTATATTATTTTTACATTCGTGATTCCTATAAAAAGTCACGTAAAGTAATGTTTTGTCAACTCCCCAACGTGCCATATTTGTTTCATCTATCGCGGACTGAGAAGATCGCATTGAAAATCGATACTAGCCGCGAATGACATTAGTATGCTCATAAGCAAGCCTGTTCACACATGCTCAAAAGATACCCCTTCTCGTGGTGAATGACATTAGCATGCTCATAAATGAACCGGCGATTGATATTTGAGCGTGCTAGTATTGAGCATGCTCATTACTATACTGCGCATGCTCATGTGCCACTAATAAGCTTGTGTGTGTCAGTACCTTAATGTCTGTTTAAGTGAGCAATGGAGAACTCGTTATTTTTTATCGATATTATAAGTTGGGCTGTACTATAGGTATTTAGATCTAATAGGTAGATAATTTTTTAAATGACAACATAATATATTATGTTGCAGTTTAATAAAATAGTTTATCCTGGATGATGTATTTTATTTCCACAAATAACAGTATGCTGGATGAGACTACTATCTTTTCTTATGTAAACTAGGACATCTACCAAAAATTATTTTTGACGTTTTTTTACCAATAAATAAAAAATACTATTCTCCGCGATACAATTTTTTTATTTATAGATGTGTGATCGATTATGGATGGATTCAGTGTATTACATGATGTAAAGTGATCACTTAAGCCAGCCCCATTACAGGTCGCAAGCCCTGATACGCCTAAAAAGACTTCCACAAATCTATTATTTGTCCTAATTAACATAACATATTCCTTCATAACTCTGTTTATACAGCTTATTTTGAGAATTCAATATTATACGAGACGCGATCATCTGAATAAAAATACTTCAAGTCACCTAATTGATACTTTGAGGGAGGCGTCCATGCTTTCAAGATACATATACATACCTACACGTAAATGTGATTTACATTGAATGCCATTCATTCCCAATTTTGCATGGTTACTTATTAGGACTCTGGGCAAAGCATAGGAACCATTCTTTCTACTTAATTCTGGAATCCTGAAGAATATATATTATGTGAGCAAAATGAAGATTTACCCTGTCTGGACCAAATTTTGCATAGAACATTACCTACCATTAAGGGCGTTCACCCCATAACCCATACTTTAGATTATTTAAGCAAGGCTGGGTATGAACTGCTATATTGTAAGGTTGGGGAGGTATGGTAATATGGAGGTAAAGTATGTAGGTAATTAGAAGGAATACAATAATCATTTCAAGAAAGATCATTTATTTCATATTATAAAAAATAATTTCGCGTAGGTAATAAGAAATAAAAAAGTTGTTCATAGGTATATAGGATATATTTTATACTATTGTATTTTGCTATTACTTTGTGATTATTAAAGTATTCTTGTTTAATTATAGGGTATATTTTTTTTCACAACAATCACTATCCTAAAGCCTTAATATCGCCAATGACTTCGACAGCCGGTCCCGCCTTAATTATCCCATCGCGGATGTTCTGGCCAATCTTTTCCTGAAATAATAAGGTTAGTTAATAATTTTTAAATAATAAGTTTATTTAATAATTTTTAAAATTATATTGTTGTTATTATCTATCGTCTAGCACTTGTCTGAATAAAAGTAGATATGTATACGGCTTTCTTAAAATTATAAATTATAAATTAAAATTATATTGCTTATGATACTCTAAAAAATATTCTCTGTATATTCTATTGCTCATACGAAAATAATAATTTCTATGCTTTAATTTCGACGAAAAATATTAGAGACTAGACATACATTTTTAATATTGGTGTAGTTGGGCTTATTAATAATTTTACCACGTTTATGTTAACTTCACCTGTATGTCTGGACGGATTATTATAATCAATATTTCGTCCAATCGAGCTGAAATTTTGCACATACACGGACTCTCGATAACAATACATAAGTCAATTCTCTTATTAATCATAAATATCTAATTGAAGTTTATTTGGGAAATAGTTAATGAGCTCACCAAAAGATGGCGCTGTTTATTACAGTATAAGAGTAGCTTGTTGGTGTAGTGCTTTTAAATCTCGCCTAGTGATCCAGTTGGTCGAGCCCATACCAGGGCACCAGCAAGTTAGTTATATTTTTTATAGCACTTTCATAGTTTTTAGCTTATTTTGAGAATTGATGCGACACGTATTCCGTGTTCGCATCTCTATTTAAACAATTTTGAATGCCCACGCAAAATTTTAAACTCTTCGTGTGTAGATGACTTACAGACATACTATTCATATTGTGGGGGTGATTGAATCAAACTTACATTAACAATTTAATAGATCCTGTAGAAAACCTTATGTTCCCACATACATGAAAAAGATAGCACCTGTATTTTTTACTTTTCATGCTCTAAAAATATCGAAAATAATATCAACTTACAAATTTCTTACACAGCCAGCATTTCGGTTGCGGTTCCGGTTCTGGAACAGGAGAGGACCTGGTTTGAGACGTTAGCAGGAAGAAGATAAATACGCTCAAAAAGATTTTCAGAAAACCCTTCATCTTAATTTTTGTGATACGTTCACGACTTATATTACGAACCTCGCTCACTGATAAAAACACAATATCTTTTTTCCTTTTTATACTAAAAGTCTGCTTATCTTTGAAGTTACGACAGTTTCGTTGTTTCCTTTCAAATTAATCATTTGTATTGAATTAATTAATCATTAGTATTATTTCTTTGAATGCAATAATTTATATTAAGAACTCGTCAACCGTGGCAAGACTAATGATCCAGTAAAGAATAAACAAATCAGATAATAATGTAAACCTGATCATAACATAGTTAAAATAATTAAAAACAGGGTCGCTCCGGTGGTTTGGGCATGTTGAGCGAATGAATGAGAAAATAATTGTAAGAAAGATACATTACGAAGGTAAGTATTGCTGGCGCCAGAAGGAGAGGACGATCGCGGAAGACGTGGGGTGTCCAGGTTACTGGAAGATTATGGTCGACCTTGCATACGGAGATTTATGAATATGGATGAGGCGAGAGTTGTGTGTCAGGACATGAGAGTGTGGTGCTCCCTCTGCCTACCCCCGCGAGGAAACGGCGTGGTGGTAAGTTAATTAGTATTGTTCTAAACGTACAAAATAATTGTAGCACCCAAAGGTCTTTTAAACGAAAGTGAGATTTCAAATAATATTAATAATGGATGCCTTGTGTATATTATTTTATTAAATTTAAAAAAAATGTAATAAAATTAGTTAATAATAACCATAAATAATAATAATAGATATGTTTTCAGGTTTTCGTGGCCGTTAAGAACCTTTTTTCAAAATTTCTTTATTTTTTTTGTAGATATTGTTATCACATTGAGTTTTCCTGTCATCCACTTTTCCTTTGCTTTCTTAAATTTATTATGAGCTAGCCGGTAGTTTTTCTTGTATATGTCTTCGTTTTTAGATTTATAGCACCTTCTTTCAGCCATTAACTTTAGATTTCATCATCATCCATTGTTGTTTTCATTCCTCTTTTTTAGGTTTTAATAGGTTTTTGGCAGTGAATGTAAAAGCTCTATTGTTTTCCATCTATTTTCTATAAATTAAAATTTTCTAATTGGGCTAATTTTCAGTTTCCAAAATTTTCGCATTAATTAAATTTTTGGTTTTGATTTTATTTCATGGATCTTTAAGCTTATTTATACCTTTTTGTTGACATGATCTTTCTTTTATCACTTTTTTGAGCTTTATTTTCACATTAGTGACTACAAGGTTTTATGTGTATGTTTTACTAATATCGATGTATTTTTATATCTTTCATTTATCAGTATATGGTCGATTTGGTTTCTGGCAATACTATGACAGCCACCTTGTGGAGATTTCCATGTGTATAGTCTCCTTGATGGGAGCTTGTACAAAGTGTTAGCTATTATAATTTTTTCTTCTTGGCAGAACTATACTGGATATTCCCAAGGTCATTTCTTTGTCCAAGATCATATTTGGTGACAAGATTCAAACTTTTGGCTTTACCTTTATTCGCATTAAAGTTGCCAATAATGAAATTTAGGTCAACAAAATGATAATTATCTTAGATTTATAGTGTACCGGTTTTGAGACGTACCCGTCTCACTGTCAGGACAACCACAACACTAGCATTTAAATATCAATACATACCAATCCAAAGTATTATTTACACACTAAAACCTTATATTTCCAAATATTTCTCTCGGTCGTGTTGATCTAACTGAAGGACAACATGCATTAAGTTTCGTTTAGTGTTTGTCATGATGAGGAGACGGGTACCGAAATCGAAACCAGTAGACTAAAAATCTCCGTAAGTGGTTATACACTAACATAACTAACATATTGTTTAAATGCCTGATCATAAAGTTAATGTTTTAAATATTAAAAATATTAATAACACATTTATTTCATTTTTTTGTTAATTTTTGTAGGGGGCATATACTCGTATTACCTATTTCCAATACGTATTTCTCATCCAAGTTAAAATAGCATTGTTCTGCCCGAGTAGGGAATAATATTGATTACTGATTTGTTTATCTTTTCCGTAACTAGGATTCCTACTCCATTTAATCATAATAATATTAATAACATACTATTGTGGAGTTCTATTCATACTACTTACGCAATGAAATGTAAAGATACGCAATAAAAGTAATTAATTTAATTCAATTGCGAAAATGAGATTGCGCGGGGGAATTTTTTAACATTTATTTACTCGACAAAAATGTTTAATTGTTTATACTGATTAAATATTTACATACATTATTTGCATTTGATTATTCGTAACAAAACGTATTTATTATTTCATGTATGTTTATTATATCTTATCAGGATACTTCAATAAACATTTTTTATTACAAATCGTTTTTAAAATAATGTATAAATTGATAACTTTTTGTCATTTGTATTAAAGTATTTCTGTGGTACAGTAAAGACTGAGACAATTATATTAATATTTTCTCTCTTTATCTAGTATGGTGAATTAAACATTTTCTGTATAGAATTTTACTATTTTATATCATCGTTTATAAAATAAACGAGGTTGTAGTAATATATTCGGTGATATTTACATAGAATTCCCACTTGTGATAACGAAATTTAAGGGATTGAGTAGATTAACCAGGATTTGAACCCTTCTGATTTTCGAATATGCCATTCGTGTAATGTCCAGTTTTCTGAACTATCCTAAGGTCTTCTGGTTCGAATTTATTGGGATATTCTGCCGTGTTTCTACGACCTTTCTGGCCGAAGTTTTACATCCCATATAGGGTCCATGTGTTGTTGTAAATGTTGATGATGTTATAGTTAAGTATTGGTTTAATACCGCGTCGATAACGTGCGAATCATGTAGCAATAACGTGTCGGAGACATATATATTATCAGGAGTTGTATTATGTGTGTTGTTCCATCTATTGAAGGTGCACTATCTTTACGGAATAAGCAATGAGATTGGTTTTGAAGCAACGAGTACCATCTCATCTCTATTCATCATATAAATGTTCGTTAAGTGCTTACAGATTTCAAGTGCCTTTTGACAAGACGTTTACGATGACTCTTTGGCTTTCCTAGGATCTTCCGCTTGAATGCAAGGTGATGGCCGGCATCAAAAGAGTGCCCAGCTAATACTGATTTTCCTGGATAGCCCATTTTTCATGCCCGTTTGTGGTCGTCAACCCTTTTTGGAATTGTGCGCGCTGTTTGTCCCGCGTTAGCCACAACATCATCAACGCTCATAACCTTAAAAAAATAGCCCTGATGATGGATCCAGCAATGGGATCCAAACCATTTATCAGAAAGATCGTAGAAATACGGCAAAATGTATTAGAAAACTCGAATCAGAAAACTTAAGAACATTCCGACCATAAATCATCTGCGTGCTTCATTAAGAATTTCTCAAGTAATTTGGCAATTCTTCTTGTAATCTGTGTGGTTTGGTCTCTTCTGCTTGTTGCTCCTCTTGGCACTGTTCCTATTTATCAACATTCAGGATTACTTTACTAGTCTTTTTAGCCATTGGGCTCTAGCTCTGAGAATCTGACGGTCTCCAGTTCAGCTTAGTGAAGAGTGTACTGGATGATTGCTCTATGTTGATAGTGCTGGACATAGAATTGAACGCACTCCCTTGTCTCTTTTTTACTTGGGACAATCAGGGCTTGAACCTTTTTATTATAGGGAATTAACTATTTCGTTACAGCATGATCAACAGATGCCTTCTTATGAAAAATCAAAGCCCAGCTGATTTTTAATATATATATTTTTTTCATTATAAAGAATTTCAGTACAGAGATTGAAAACTGTATTTTAAATGTTTTAATAATCAATAATGGAAAATTTTTGTCAAAACATTAAAAGTACAATAATATTTAACGTGTAGACTTAAATCAAATTCAGTTCTACTAAACCAGCTGCACTGCAAGGTCCTTAAAGCCTTCTGCGTGGAGCTGCTTAGCTGGAGGTTCTACAATCCTTGTTCCCGTATTTGGTATCATTTTAATAGTTGAGGCTCTATGAAGGACACTGTACATAGATTGACATACTTCACTCACGCTATTATAACTGACTGTGTTGTAATATATAACAATGTACTTTAGGTGCGAAATTATCTGTGTAATTAAATAAACATCTCAGACGTGTTATCGAAATGTGTTGATCCATGTCAAAATGATTTAAAAACACTTGCTTATATATTTCAAATAAAAATGGCATTTTTTCCCACAACAAAAATAATATGGACCCATTTTAATATACAGCATATATTATGTGATGGAAAGAATCCTGAAAGACATGCGCACAAGGACCTCTTTTGATTTTGTTATTTAAATTGTGTTTTTTATTTTGATTTTGATTTTGATCTTTTGATTTTGTTAGTCCGTTAGTTGTGTATATTATATTAGTGGTCTGTGGTTCTTATAAATTAATGAGATTTAGATTAAAATGTAAACTTTAAATTAATACTCGTAGATGGTGAAAGGTGACTATATTTTCCTCAAAGTTTTTCTGTGCAACTAAGAAATATATAGAATGGGAGGTTTTGGATATAATAGAAAAGTTTGTTGGTCTTAGATTAGATTTACGCCCTACTGATTAAATAATAGTGGTTTGAACTTAATTCCAGGAGACCAAGTCAAACCTTATATTAACGTTTAGTGTTTGTAAATAGTTAGAATACTGATGGTACACGTATTTGGTGTACTGATGGTACACGTATTCGCATCTCTTCAAAAAATACACATTTAAATCAGAGAATATGGGAAGTGTGGTTGTATCCAATTTTCCTCATTCCAAGGAGAATGGATTTATCATAAAAGGAATGAAGAAAATTGGATACAATCGACAAATTACATGTAGATTTGAAAACCATTATTTTATATTTGTTAAGATGTTGATTCGCTGTTAATTCTCGCCAAAATAAAATAAATAAATAAATAAGTAATAAAATAATATTCTGGGATGTAATATTATTTCTAATATAAATATTTTATTTTCGTGTAATGATCAATTATGTATATTTCATCGAATCAAACGTTTGCTGAGGGAATTGTTAAAAATAAAATATTAACTGATTTTCATATTTTTTTTATTTTTGAATAAATAATTTACCTAAAATTATAAACTAAGAATTAAATATATTAGGAAAAATCATATAAAATATAAACACAAATATTTATCGTGAAAATACGTACAGAGGATAAAATTACTTAAATCAATTTGTAATTATTTATTTACTGAACTCTGTTAAATATCAGTCCGCTAACATTTTGTTGTAGTATTTGTTAAACTCTATGTATCTATCAACCCAACGCTGCCGCAGAACCGACTACAGCTACAGCCGGCCCTGCCTTGATGATGCCATCGCGAATATTCTGTCCCACGCGTTCCTGAAAATAAAATAAAAACATATTTTATTTAAGGTAATTAATACAATTTTAAATTGCCTTTGAAAATGTTACATGAATAATATTCCTTTTTTAAAATCTCTGGATGGCCGAAATCAGATTTAAATACAACTTAATTACCCATCTGTATGAGCTAATTTATACCAACACTATTTAATCATTTTTAAAGTGAAAATGGACTGATGGATAGGTTAATAGAATGAGTTTCTAAAACATATTTTTAATTATTTAAAAAAAAAATTAAATACTCGTATATTTAATATTTCATCGAATGAAATTTTAAAGATTAAAGGAAGGTTTCAATAATTTTAGTATGAACATTTGAATTATTAAATAAATGAAAATTTAATCAGTTTAACATTGATACGTAAGTAAAAATGTATTAGTAAGATAAATTAAATCATGATTATCGTTATAATTAATTAAAATGGTTTTGTAGTGACATTATTATTATAAAAACAAAAGCTTGCAAATTTAATAAGTTTGACTTTGTAATAAGTTAAAACACAACTGCATTTATTAGCAAGATGAAATAAATATTGATTATTTTAATTAAATCATTTTTTTTGCTGATTTGTAGTAAATTTTTAAACGTTAACAACTACAAAAATAAAGAATCTTACAATTTTCTTGAAGAATTTCCATCTTGGCTCTGGAACTGGTGATGATGACACTTGCGAGACTTCTGAAGCCACCAGCATGGCCACCAGAAACACGACAAAGAATTTGGTTGAATTCTGCATCTTGAGGTGATATATGTAAATGTACGAACTCGCAAGTTTGCAAAATGTGTTGCTGTACGCGTCTGCCGCTCGAGATGAAACTCAACTGCGTACTGATGCCTGGTGGAGAAGGCGTCGAGCATTTATACCGATAACAAATTCAGTAACGCTTATTAATACGAACGTTAGGTTTTACAAAGCAACACGAGGATTCCCCGAGAGTGAACGGAGATTATTTTCTGTTTACTGTTTATGTATTTATCATGAACTTAATATCAGCTGTCAATGAATCAGCTGGGAAAACCGGTTGGCGTTTTAATGCATGTGCTTTTTTCTTATCAGGGGATCTCTCGAGCTGTTAATCAAGATGAACGGTTGTAGATTTGTGTGACGTAGATAGTTCGTTGAATTCTTTCCTAACGGTAAAGATCATCCACCTCAGACTAGTTGGTTCTCTAGCCACTTACTTTATATACGATGAAAATATAAACTAACGTAAAAGTTTATAAAAAAATTATTGAAAAATATTTATGTACCAAAAAACTATACAAATATTTAAGAAAATTTAATTATAAATACAAATTTGATAACAAAAATATAGTTTATATAAATAATTTTATAAAAATATATAAAAAACATTAGTTTTAAAACTAGAAACATGTATAAGGGCCTGCGCGAGGATGTGTAGGCCATGATAAATATATTCAACGTGTGTGTACATTTGAGTTCAGTGTAAATTAAGATATCTAATTGTCAATTTAAAAAATAATTTTAATACCAGGAATACATAAGCGGTTACTGGCAGCTTTGTTAGATACTGCGTTATCTGTTCTTTCGTAAATTTATTTAATTTAGAAAACATTTATTGACAACGAAAGGTGTTAAGATTCATTATCGCACTGCGGGTGGTCTCAGCAAGTGTTTGTGTAAACACTATTTTATAACATAATTTTTATCCAGCAAATAGGATTACTGTAGTACAGGAAATGCCCTTTCTTTTTACATGCAAACGAAAAATATATATGTATTTTTTTACGTGAACAGTCAGTCATCTAAAATATATTTGCCCATTTAATAATAATATCTTTTATACACAAATATTGTAAGTAATTAATTTTTTTTACATTAGGTACTTTTGGATTTTTTTGGAAAAATATAGTGTTTCATGTTAATTTCTAATACATTAATTAATATTATTTAATTATTATTTAGAGAAATTTTTCTATTTTATATTGAAAAATATTTTTGTAGAGAGGAATTTTGGTAATGCATAAACATTTTAATAAGTTCAGAAATAATAACATTTTACATCGTATTTAATTAATTTCATTATAAAACACAATTTAATGGAGAAATAAATGGTAATTCTCCCCAAAAATTTAAAGATAAAAATTATTTAAATTTTGATCGAAAAACAACTATTACTGATACAATACAAAATAACAAATTGAATAATTTCTTACTGCGTAAACATTCAGCACTCTATACAATGATACACCGTCCTGCCAACACACATAAGTCATATTCTAATGTCACGTTACACCTATACAATATAATATAATAAGTATAATATGTCAACATTTAACAAAGTGAAGCAAATATTAAATGCTTTCATAAGAGGCTTGATAGAGAATACATTATTTCATTAAAAAATACAAGTTAACTTTTCATAAATTCAAAAGAGTGAAGAAATAAATAAAACAATTGTGGTATTTATTAAACTTCGTCGTAATGTTTGTAATGCTTTGTGTATTGGGAAAACAGGTCAAAATTTCAATATCGCAGTCAAAGAGCATTTGAGATTTTTTTTACTCCTGGTTTTTCAGAAATATCGAAACAATCAAAGAAAAATGAACACATTTTTGATTAACAATTTAATCATGTATTTTAAATTGCCTTCACTTGTATCAAGGAAATTAAAATATCAAATAATCAACATAATTAAATCAGGAGTCTTATACTAAGAACATTGGGTATTGACATAATTTGTGCCCGTTTTTTTCAAATGAAGAAGACAAGAGAACAAAACAAAAAATTACAACAAACTAGTCAATAATGTATCTCTTACCATTTACAACTTTTTGCTAATAGGTATAACTTTTACAAGTTTTAGATGCCTTTGCGGTTATATCATCATATCACAAGCAGTTTGGCGGCTTTATTCCATTGATTAATCGCAAACAATAGGGGGTATTGAAAGTGCTCACTTTTATCTGCTTGACATTCCATTTTGAAGGCCTGTAATTAAATAAAATAATAAATGTAACGTAAAAGCAAACACACTGTCTTGTACAAAATAAAATGTTCTTCAAATAAAGCAGAATTTAAACTAATTTGTTCTACTTTTGGCGCGCAATTTAAAATTTGAAAACAAAAGTAGGTACACTACTTAACACATAATATTTTCGATAATTTGCGCTATTTCATTTCGTATTCTAAAATATTTTCATCATGTATTGTTTTTAAATGCATAGGTCAGGTAGAATTAAATTTTAAATTAAATTTATATAATTTATTTGTTCATATAATTTATTGTATTATTTTTAGAAATTATATAAAAATATTGAATTTTTTAAACTTTCTTCTTCTTCTTCTTCCTCTTCGCTCGCTTCCCATTTCATTTAAGATCAGTTCTCCTAAAATTTCTTTTCCACGAATCCCTATTCTGCGCCATCGCTTCCCTACTCCACGATGTAGCGTTGGGTCGACCTCTTTTTGACTCTTACTTTGGGTGCGATATGCACTGTATGATCACCATACCTGATTACATGACTATACCACGTAATGAATACAGTATCGATCCCTTCATTTCAGTAACAGGGACCACTCTAATTTCTGTAAATAAAAAAAAATAATTTTATAAGGATTAGTTTTTTATCACCCTGGGCCCTAACGAAAAATATTGTTTGTGAGAAGTCAGTTGGTTTAATATGATATATAAATCGCAACAAATTAACAATGTTATGTTTTAACAAATTTGTTTATATAAATACTACATTACGCTTGAAGTAATCAGCTATTCCGTTCACGGGGAATCCTCGCTATCATCACGTTGTAAAGTCTGCTGTAGATAAGTGTCATTGTTTCTGATTTTGGTATAAATACTCGACGCTTGCTTCATATGCTATTAATATACACCCAAACCTCGTTTCAAGCGACAGGCTTGTACAAGAGTACATATTGCAAATTTGCGAGTTAGCACATTTTATCTTTTCAACATGCAGAATTCAACCAAATTCTTTGTCGTGTTTCTGGCTGCCATGCTGGTGGCTTCAGAACTCTCGCAAGTGTCATCATCACCAGTTCCAGAGCCGAGATGGAAGGTCTTCAAGAAAATTGTAAGATTTTTTATTTTTAAAGTAAAATTAATTATTAAAAATTAACTGCAATTCGACAGTGAAATGCGATGAAAAAATTATTATTATTTACTGTTTCTCACTTATAAACAGTTTTTGTTTATTCCAAAGCCGAATTAATTAAATATTATCTCTTTATACTCCCTTTCTTTTAACTCGTAGCGTCTGCTAGTCTACTTGTCTTGACTGCTTGTCTGACGAAAGAACTTTGGATCGATTTTTAACCTTTTTCCCGTGATCCAATCGAGCTGAAACTTTGCAAGTAGACTCGTGGCGACGATATATAATATTTTCGTTAAAAAAATAAGTATAGTATAATTTTGGATTATTCAAATTTTTAATGGTTTTTTCATACAAATCAGTAAGTTGTATGGAGATTCTGACACATATGGTAGACAAGAAACCCGAAAATGAGAAAGGGAGTATTGTAAAAACTTGGTTTTATGGGTTACTTTTTTACTCCCTTTCTTTTAACTCGTAGCATCTGCTTGCTTGTTTGTCTGACGAAAAAACTTTGGATCGATTTTTAACCCTTTTCCCGTGATCAAATCGAGCTGAAACTTTGCAGGCAGACTCGTGGCAATGATAAAAATGATCTAACATTTCGTTTTAAAAAAAATGATAATTATAGTATTATTTTGGATTTTTAGAAATTTTAATGATTTTATCAAATTGGAATCATTCTATATGAGTAATTAGCCCGACGCGTGTATAGACACGAAACCTGATTTAAAGCGAAAGGGAGTATTGTAAAAATAAGACTTTTATGTGTTAGTTTAAAAGGCCTATTAATACGTTTTCTTATTCTTTCTCTTATTTAGATTAGCTTGTATGGTTGAATAGTCGCGTTTAAATCTGATGTCGACCATATAAATTAGTTTTAATAGTAAAAATATTTATGAAACATTTTAAACGTTTTTAATGTTAAATTTTTATGTTCTTTTCAGGAACGCGTTGGACAGAATGTTCGCGATGGCATCATCAAGGCAGGGCCGGCTGTAGCTGTAGTTGGTTCTGCAGCAGCGTTGGGCTGAGCTGCACAGAGTTCAACGAATATACATATAACGAATACTATAACAAAATGATTTTAGTGATTTTATTACTGTATTATTATTATTAGGTATAACTCTATTTGTAACAATGTAAAACGTGCGGGTAATCTCTTCATATATTTTGTAAAAATTGAATTGTAAGAGTAGATTTGTTTTTCATATATTCCTATTATGTTTAATTTTTAGTGTATTAATTTAGTTACGTTATTGATTGAAAAATAAATAAAAAAATACAAATTAGTTTATATTTTATTTACTACGATTTTCCTATTAGGATCTGTGCATCTACTAAGTCCACCAACATATATATGCAAATTACAAACCTATAAAAAATATGAATTACATTTCTAAATCCCATGACATGTAAATTTTTTTGTAGTCATATCTCGTCAGCAGTAATCTGTTTTACCATAACCTGGAGAACTTGGATTCTTGTTCTGTATTTGGTACTATTTTTAACACAATATGAGTCTCTATAAAATACTTTACAGGACGCCACACTTAATATTAAAAGAACCGTTATCACTGACTATTGTCACATGTAACAAAATGCTATAGGGGCGATAGTGTCCCAAAATATGAAAAATAACTCCAGCACGTCTGTGTCATTTAAACAACCAATCTGTAACTTGATATTTAAAATTTTATACGTACCGATACGCTTTTAGTTATTCTGTAATAATTATAGCATTTAAGCGAACTCAATGCTTAAGATTTTCATTGAATGTGCGGAAAATAGATTAATTAAAAGTGTATGAATGAGTAACCAATTACATTTTTAGTAATAGTGAGGTGTGTAATTTAATCAATTATGAGGCGTGTTATCTGCGTGCGTTGAACCGTGTAAGAAAATATTGAGGTACTTGTTGACAGATTGCAAATAAAGAAATGGCATATATTTTTCTAAAAAAAAATTATTAGGTCGACGTTAAGATAGAGCATGTATTATATAATATTAATCAGCTTGGTAGACATGTGTCCAAGCACCTGTTTTGGGCTGGTGATAATAACTGTATTCTTTTATAATATGTAGTAATACCAAGATTGGAATAATGATATCAATTTTAAATGAATACAATAGTATTATATTAAATAATGTTGCACAGTTTGCTATAGAGGGAGAAATAATGAAAAATCGGAGGTATTGGCTAGGGCTTGTTCAGACACAACGGGAACCGCGCGGGATCTGCGCGGGTCTTATTTATGTGATCGTTCAGACGTAATTGCGCGGTTACCGCCACTAAACCGCTAGAGAATAGAATCGCAAGGCGCCCGCGCGATTCTATTAATATGGAGCGTTTCCTCACCGTTCAGTTGCGTTGCGGGCACCGCGCAATTCGTCACAATCTAGTTCTGGCTTTCAGTCGTCTACTATAATAGAAAATATATTTGCTGATTTTGATGAACAATAAATAAATATCTTGCTCTCGTATGTATTTCAGAGGTCTAAATTTCCCTGACCAGTTCAATTAGTTCATAAAAAGATTTTATTGACATTCTCAAATAGTCAAAAAAATTTCCCTCAAACATTCTCAATTTGGGATATAACGATTACGAAAAATTCATTTAAATACAAGTTAAATAAAATGATAAAAACTGTGAAAACTTTCCAATTGGAATGTCTTCTAATTGGAATTCAAAAGTTTTTATTTTTTTATTTGACTTGTATTAAGGGGAATGAATTTTTCATATTTGATATAAGTTAATGTAATGATAGTCCAACGTTTTACAAAAAATAAATCAGAAATATTGAAAAAAAAATGCAAACTTTGATGTCGCGTATCTCCATAACTATTGATTTAGGTCATGATAGCTTGAACATTTTCGACTCAAAATCATATCACAAATATAGACCTGCGAGGTTATTAATGTTTTCTAAATAACCCTGTATATTTGGCAGACCTTTTTTTGACACGGAGCGTCCGCTCAAGATGGTCGACTAGAGTTCAGACGAGTAATTGGCGGCCCCAGATGGGTATTTTTTGTGTTATAAATTAAATTAAGAATCATTTAAATGTTATTTTTTTAGTATATTTTTCTTCTGTTTTTGAAATTGGCTTTTAATTTTCACATTATTCCTATATTACAACAGACCTGATGTGTTTTATTTAATAACTGTTGATAATTATATATTTGAGCTTATTTGCTAGTACACATAAACACAATTTTAGAACTAACATTTCTGATTTTTTTATTGCTGGATAGTTGGAATGCTAGTAGAGCTTCGGTACTGGTTATATTCTACTATGACGGATGGAAACCAGGACTGAGTTCACATCGAAACATTTCATGAACACAATACAGTACAATACAATACAATTATTTCTTATACAGGTATCTTATCAACGCATAATGATCAATCAATCAATTTCATCTATTCAGTATTTTGTCGGGGAAGTGGTGAAAAACGAAATATTTACTGATTTTTTATTTTCGAATAAATAAATAACCCAAGATTATAAACAAAGTATGAAATATATGAGAAAAATCTTAAAACATATATTAACACGAATATTTTCTCCAAGTGTGGGTATCTCAAAATATGTGGGTACAGATGTACCCACACATTTTACGACGACATACGTCAACGTTGAAAATGATCTGCGTTTTAAGGTAATAATACTGGCAGTACATTCAGTCAATGATCTTTGATAATGTTATTAAAATTAATTATTTATTGATTTCTGTATAATATCAGCCCGCCAATGCTGCCACGGAACCAACCACTGCTACAGCCGGCCCTGCCTTGATGAGCCCATCGCGAATATTCTGCCCGACACGTTCCTGAAAATAAAATAAAATCAAATTTGTTACTATGTTCTTTTATCCTTATATAATATTTAAGTTCTTCGCGATTTGTCTCTCAATTCCTAAATGATTTGAAATATATACCTTTTTTTTTAAATACCTTTTTAATAATTTTTTTTTTAAATAATTTTGAAGAATTTTCGCCATTATTATTATTTGTGTAATATTCGGACCTAATACGGTAATAATTTTCCTATACACTGAAATAATTTTAAGTAGAAATTGGACCGTTGTATAGAGTTTTTCTTTTAGTTTATAATGAGAAGTGTTACTGTTTTAGCCTGAGTAAAAATATTGACCCCTATCCCACCCGAATACAATGACAAAATTCTATATTTAAGTTATTAATTTATTATACCTGATAAGGAAAAAGACTGCTCATCTCGCAACTAAAGAAGTTAAAAATAACTCAAATATTGTCTGTAAAGTTGAAATAAGAAGTTATATTTAAAATTCATTTTATGTTTCAAAACAATTTTGATTATAAAAAAAATATAATTTTAAAATAAATTAAATTTTTATAGGTTAAATCTTCCGAGTAAATAAAAACAAAAGTTAATTTGTGTTAATTTAAGTGAATTGATTCAAATAATATTTTTTTACAGCTAGCATTTTTAAGTTGGTTGATTTTTATTTTAAAATTAAAAGCTTACAATTTTCTTGAAGAACTTCCATCTTGGCTCTGGAACTGGTGATGATGACACTTGCGAGAGTTCTGAAGCTATCAGCATAGCCATCAGAAAGACGACAATGAATTTTGTTGAATTCTGCATGTTGAGGAGATAAAAATGTATGAACCTTCAAGGTTCAAAAATGTTTTGATACGCAAGCCTGCTGCTCAGGAAGAAGCTGGAATGTGAATTGATGCCGAATGGAGAAGGCGCCAAGTATTTATATAGATACAAGATGCTGTAACGCTTATCTCGAACATAAGGCTTTACAAAGTTACACGAGGATTCCCCGAGAATAAACCGACGATGTTTATTTTCTCTTTATTGTGTTCTTACCACGAACTTGTTTATGTATTTGTCAGTGAATGAGCTAGGTAAGCAGATTCGGTTTTATAATTGATGTGTTTTTTCTCACTAGGGATCTCTCGAGTTGTTAATCAAAATCGGCACTCGGGATTCGTGTGACGTCGACAGTTCGTTGAATTATACCGCTAGAGATCATCCACCTCACAGTCGATTTACTTTTCACTCACTCTGTATACGATAGCAATATATATAATATAATTAATCAGGTGAAGTACTTTTCAAAACGGTTAATTTACTTTTTTATGATTCAGATACAAATATTTATAGAAAAAAAGTAACCCATAAAAACCAAGTTTTTATTATACTCCCTTTCTCATTTACTAGTGGAAACTGGTTTGGCGCTTAACCTATGCGTTGGGCTTCAGTAGAGCGACGCTACGACAGGGAGTAATAAAAAATTTCCGAAAATCCAAAATTATTCAACAATCAGGTTCCGTGTCTACCAGACGCGTTGAAATATTTTCATACAACTTAGTAAGTTGTGTGAAAAACCATTAAAAATTTGAAAAATCCAAAAATTTATTATTATTTTTTTAACGAAAATTTGAAAGATCTTCTTGATCGTCGCCACGAGTCTGCTTGCAAAGTTTCAGTTCGATTAGATTACCAGAAAAGGGTTAAAAATCGAACCAAAGTTGTTTCGTCAAGCAAGCAGACGCCACGAGTTGATATAAAGGGAGTAAAAAAGTAACCCATAAGAACCAAGTTTTTATTATACTCCCTTTCTTTGTAAAATATAACAACAATTAAAGACGAATTAAAACATATAACATAAAACTAAACTTACAGTAATTTAATATATTTCTAAAATGTCAGATGTTTTGAGCTTTGATAAGACACTTCATGCTTTGAAGATTAAATTCTAAAAACATTTGTCAGTCAATTTGGATTTTCGACATTCGTAGTGAAGTACCTATTATGCATACCGATGGAGTAATTCAAATTTAGAAAATATTCCGCGACGTTATCGGGCCGCCGTAATCAAACTTTTCTTTTTTCCAATTTGAAAAAACTTAAATAATTATTAATTTTTATTAACGAGAATTTGATAGATCTACTTGATCGTCGCCACGAGTGTGCCAAGTTTCAGCTTGATTGGATCACGGGTAAAGGGTCAAAAATCGATCCAAAGTTTTTGTTGTCGGCAAGCCGGCAAGCAAGCAAGCAAGCAGACGCCACGAGTTAATATAAATGGAGTAAAAATTATAAAATATTGGTTTTTTGTTAAAATAGAATAATGAATAGAGCTGCGCGAGTACATGTTGGCGCTCCGCGACAGTACCTGCCATTTCTTTCATAAAAATATATCTTAATTTAATAAATATAATTTATTAAAATAAATAGTTAAGTGATTACTGTCTGACCTTGCATAGACGTAAGTGCCTGAGCCTTCGTAAAAACAATTTTTCAATATAAAAACATAATTTTTATCATACAAAGAGTGGTGACCATTATCTATTAAATCCATGCCATTCAGCAGCTATATTTACCTACTTAAATTAGGCAAATGATTTTTATTTTGAGTAAGTGATGTAAAAAATTATAATTATAAATTTATGGGTATTATAAATAAATAACTATATGTTCTTAGAATACAATAACTGGATTTTTTCCACAGAAGGAAAACTATTAATCAAGATAAATTATAGAAGTCTCACAGAGACGAAGCTATTTATGTGGAAAACGTATATGGAAGTCTATACAGGGTGGCCAAGGGCTTATGACGTGTATGTATTGACTTAAGTGCGCAGGTATAATCATATATTTTATCTTAATTGAATATTTAATTTTCTGTGTATAGTATTCTTGGATATTCTGCCGTGTACATGTGACCTCTCTGGCCGACGTTTCGGATCCCATTGCAGGGTCCATCATCAGGGCTGATGTACAAATATTTATAGAAGATGGTCCCTGCAGTGGGATTCGAAACGTCTGCCAGAGAAGTCACATGTACACGGCAGAATATCCAAGAAAACTATACACAGATGATTCTGAACGGCCATAAAAACCTAAGAACATGCATAATTTTGTTTTTATCTTGTATTTATTTGATGGAATTTATCCCGCTTATTAAATATAAACTTCTTAGATGTTATAATATTATAATATCCTGGCATTCTTTAATAGTGGTACAGTGTAAAGATAACATAGCGGTTATAAAGAGTTGACTAAATACACATTAATTGATAAGAATATCATCAAAAAAGGTAAATATTTTGTAACTCTTCTATCGTACGTGCAATTTCCGCACCGCGAGATGTTAAGGGGTTACGTGTAGTCAGAGGCGCAAAAATAGACATTTTCAAGATTTTTTTTTGAACGATTGTGTAATGTTTTGATTCAATACATAATACCAACGTTTTAAAATATATTTTATGTAACTAAACCGAAAATTTCAAATAAAATGGACCACGATAGAAGCTCGATTCTTGAACCTGTCTTGCAAATAGTGCCTCGCGGTGTCCATCAGTGCTTCTTAGTGGTTTATTTAAATTTAATGAAACAAAAAAAATAGTACTTCAATAGTTTATCTTGTGCTTAATATATATAGTAAATTTAACAAAATGGCGTTCTTTGAAAGCTTAATTATGAATTTTGAGAGAAAAAATCACTAATTTATTACTTATTAAAAAAAGGTTTAAGTTAAAAAAAATCCTTCGATTAAGCACAAGTTTTGAATGCCTGAAATATGATGTTTCAATTTCATTCAAATCTATCTCGTAGTTTTTAAAATATCGTGGACACCGTTTTTCGAAACGTTATTTTGAGAAAAACGCGTTTAAAGTTTTATAGGTACATAAATAATTATTACAAATACAATTTTAAAAATTACTTAAAAAACCTGTTTGTTTATTAAATTATTATTTTTAAAGGATGAAGAAATGCAAACACGACAATATAAAAATCTTCGTAGTCGGTTTCATCACATACACCTACTCGTGGTTGGGAATTTTTTTGATATATTACTGCATTTTTATTTGTTATAATCCAATATCAACTACGAAACTCCTCTAGTACCTATAATGTTTCTATTACATCATTTTGTAAGATTGAAATCTCTTTCCATTCTTTACTAGCTGTTACTACCCGGCGTTGCACGGGTTAAAGATTAAGTTAAAAATAAGGTTGTGGAGGGAAAACAAAGGTTCCATAGAATTGCAAAGCCTCTAATAAGAACAATGATTAAATTTAATCAATGCTGGGTTGGATGGGATGTCAAGGAAGGAAATGTGTCTTATGTTATCCGCCAGGTTCTAAAGAATAAGTATGCAAAATTTGGGTCAGATCGGTCGAACGGTACAGATTTGTATGGAAAATATATCACTGGAAGGGGGAGGAGTGAAATGGGAGAGAGAAATGTCACCTATGTTACCTGCCGGGTCTTAAATGCCAGTTCATGACACAATGTATTTTCATTTAATAAATAATATCACGTTTAAAAACGAAGTATTTTCTATTTTTTAAGATTTGAAAGTGTAAATTGCAACGTTTAACGAATTATCAAGGAAATGATATATGAAGAACATCATTACTCGTAATATATCTGTTAAATATTTGTTAACCACATCGCATATTTGCAACCTCCATAATTTAAGCATTATTGTGAGCATAGTGACAAATTATGTTAATTTAATTTGATTTATTTATAGCGATGAATATAATGGATGACCAAAAATTATAACTGATATATCAATTTGATACGAATAAAGGTGGCCCACCGGGTCCTAAAGAATAGGTATGCAAAATTTAGGTCAAATCGCTCAAATCATGTAGATTTGTACAGAAAATATATCAGGGGGTGGGGTAAAGGGGAGAGGGAAATGTTGCCTATGTAACCCGCCGGATCTTAAAGAATAAGTATACAAAATTTGGAATATTTTTGAGTTTGTTCAAATCTTTCAGAACGGTAGTACTGAATTTCTTGTCACAGAGACATCATTAATCAATTAATGTATATTATGGATGTCTTACAGAGACGAAACTGTATTTTATTATTATTATGGGAAAGTAGGTATAGAAGTCATTTTATGGTGTATATCGAACTTACGACCGATATATAGCTTCATAAATTCCGTAAACTCAATTGTGGGAGTCTCATTTGATCGACATTAACGATATCAAAAATAATTAGCGACATCTGTGGGGATTTAGGGGGAAGGAAAATGACTGTCACAGGCCGGTATAATAGGTTGTTACAACACGTACGTGATGTGTGTCATATAATCCAAATATATAAAACTTTCAAAAATTAGTAAGACATGGTATATTCTATCTTGGTGGAAATGGCGAACGTTACATATGTGTAAAGTGATCACTTAAGCCTACCATACGATCGGTCGTAAGTCCGATATACACCATAAAATGACTTCTATACCTACTTTCCCATAATAATAATAAAATACAGTTTCGTCTCTGTGAGACATCCATAATATACATTAATTGATATAAAATTTGAGTCACATTGGTCGAACGGTAGAGATTTTCATGGAAAATATATCAGGTGTTGGGAAGGGGGAAAGGGGGGTGAGGGAATGTCACTTAAGTTATTCGCCGGGGCTTGTATAATAAGTACGCGAAATTTGAGTCAAATCGGTCGAACGGTACAAATTTACATGGAAAATATATCAGGTGTTAGGGAGGGGTAAAGAAGGGGGAAGGAAATGTCACTTATGTTATCCGCCGGGACCTGTATAATAAGTATGCAAAATTTGAGTCAGATCGGACAAACGGTGTAGATTTGTATACAGAACAGACAGACATAGGTATAGATAGCGTGTGTTGCTTTAACGTCCAACAGATGGCGTTATTTTACAAAAAAAAAAACATTTTTTTTATATCGTTATAAATATTTTGCCTCATACCAATATAAAGTTAGTTAAGTTTTTTAACAACTACCGCATGGCATAGGGGATAGAATAATTAGCGAACTGGCTCTATTTGATGAACTTTTCAGAAATGTTTGATTGAAATCGGATACAAATAACATAAGATAACGCATATATAAAATCCCTGTATTGTATGAGATTGCATCGTAATACATTTTATACACAAAATATTTAATAGAAATAGGTTTTTTTAATAGGTTTTCTGGTCATCATTGAAGAAACATTACGTGAAATTATAATTTTACGGGAAAATTTTTTCAGAAACAGCTTTTCAATGAAATCCAAGAAAGTCAATTTCCAAGACATTCTTAACAAAAGATGGAGTTTCTTTCGAAATTTATCACTTAATATACAACTGATAATTTCTGGATTTTAAGAATACACTTAATATAAATAAACATCTCCCATGATTAATATTGCCAAGAGACAAAATATTTAAAGCGTCGTTCATTCTCTTTTATTTAGCCATATTATTTTTTGCGCCTCGGAATACATTTCGAATTTGAGGACCGAAAAGTGTATTTTATAAATTAACACTTTTCGGTTCTAAAACAATTAAAATGCCAACTACTTACTTTGCTTGTACAATGAATCCGCTTTATTTGAGAATCGTAGAAGTATATTGTTTTGTATTTAATATTGAAATGCAATATTCAAGGTGTGAATCAATGAGAATGAATGTGAATGAAACTCGGAATAATGTCGTTTAAAACGATAAGCTCGGAAGTTCACCAAATGTAATCAAAAAATTTGAATTCGGAAAATGTTACGTACCTATATCTAAATATTTATCAATAATGATAACGTAGGTATATACTAGCGACTTTTTAAATAATCAGTGCGAATTCGTATAGAACGTTGTGTCAAAATTTCAAAGCAATAGTGTAGACTTTAGGAGATTTAAGATTTTGGGCAATCAAACATTTACATTTTAATTTATATAAATAAATAATAGGTATATAAAAACAAAGTAAGTATACAAAAAAATCTTCTTATTTAAATGCAACATTAAGCCAACATTCCAAAGCAATCGGTGAAGAACTTTAGAGATTAGCGATTTTGTACAAACGAACACTTAGATTTTTATTTATATAGATAATCGAGAATGTCTGATTGATAAAAAAATATGAAAGAAAAATAAAATAAGAAAGTTGACAGTACAAACTATTTTTAAGCCATGTCCGTCCTTCCTCACTATAACAAACAAGATCATGTACATACTCGTAGATAAACTGTCATATTGACTTCACCTAATTTCTCTATCAGAAAAGTTGTATCGTAAACATTATTATAAAGAAAAAGGTAAATAAAATAATGAGTATTTTTCATTTTTTTTAATATCGAATAAATAAATTACCTAAGATTGTAAACATAAAATTAAATATAATAGAAAATGCTTAAAAAATAAATAATCTTAAATACATTTTACAGAAATCATGTAAGGTACCTACAGAGGTACCCGGACAGATTTATTGTTACGTTCTAATAAATGCGAGGAACATCTTGGATAGTATGATTAAGTTAATTATATGTTGACTGTGAAATTATCATCCCGCCAACGCTGCTACAGAACCAACGACTACTACAGCCGGCCCTGCTTTGACGATCCCATCGCGAATATTCTGCCCAACACGTTCCTGAAAATAAAATAAATAAATTAAGGTAAAATTTAAATTGCATTTATATAAATTGTGACAGTACAGAATTCGTATAAATGTTTTTCTTTGTTTATATAGACTTAAAACGATAGAAAGCAGGATCGAACCTTACTATAATCAACCATCTTAATGCAACATTAAGTAGCTTGTTAGTCTAGCGGTAAGTACAATAATGTCTAAGTGATCTAGATATTGATCGGAAATTCACGCCTCGTTCTTGGGGACTACCAAATTACATCACACACTTTCAAAATTAGCGTTTGACTAAGTAGAATGAATAGAGGTTATAGTTAAAGCAATAGTATTTATGCAAATAAAACAGGTGTCAAAATTAATTGTTTTTATTTTTAAGAAATAAATAATTATTATTTTATATTAATTTAAAAATTAAGAACTTAATTTAAACCACTCCTAGTGGTTTAAAAAACGTTATAAAATAATTCAAATTAATAATTATGTTTGTAGGTAGGTAATGAAGTATGTAGGTTTAAAAAAAAAATTAAATAATATAAACAAAATAATAATTTGTCTTTGATTATTAATGAGACGAATCAAATAATATTTAGTGCCTTGTATTTTTCTGTTGTATTGCAGTTAATTTGTAAACGTTTGTTTTACTACGAAAATAAAAATACTCACAATTTTCTTGAAGAAACTCCATCCTGGCTCTGGGACTGGTGATGATGACACTTGCGAGAGTTCTGAAGCCATCAGCATGGCCACCAGAAACACAACGAAGAATTTGGTTGAATTCTGCATGGTGAAGCGACAAAGATATATTAACTCGCAATTTTTCCGTACGTGTTGACTACAAGCGTGCGCTTGAGAATGTGGTTGAATGCGTATTGATGCCATGTGGACACCGCGCTGGGTATTTATACCGATATCGTAGCGTAAAGTAACGAAAGTTTTTCAGGGCGACACGAGGGTTCCCCGAGATTGGACGGTATTGTTGTTTATTTTTTACGAGAAATATATCGAGAACCAAACTTATCAGCTGGGAAAACCGGTCTGAATTTGTAGCTTGTGTGTAGTTTTTACTTTAGGGGATCTCTCGAAGAACTGTAGAAGATTTCTGTGATGTAACAATACATTGTATTACATCCATCTCAGAACGTCCATGCTCTTTCACTAAATCAAATCAGGTATTATTAATGATATAAGGGTATCTAGCGGCTAGAAGCAAAACCTTGTGGGGAGTTTTCTTAAATTATTTTTAATAATAAAATATACCGACATCATTTCTGACTTATCTTTTGTTAAACTTTAGACTATCATGAAAGTAACTTATGTTGAATATTAAAAATAAAATCTTAGTCAAATAATACGATACCTTGCGAAAAAATGTGGTTTTGTTTTCATTTCTGACTTGTATTAAAGCAAATGACCCATTAATATTCGATATTTTAGTTTCATGACACTACAACGTATTGCAAAATATGAAAAATACTAACATTGATGTCGCTTATCTCCTTAACTGTTGAAATTTCACCCGAAGTGTAAAAAATTATTAAAAATTTGAAAAAGGAGACTCTCAGTTTTAGCTACTAGCTTCGCTAAATCGTACCATATAATTGTAGTGATTTATTTAAGTCGTATTTATAAATGGTTCATTAATACTTCATTTATTTTCATTATTTTTCTGAATATTTAGATAATTAAAATAATTTTGATGATCATAATAAAAATCATAATAGATGTCTTATTAATAAAATAATATATGTGTTTCTATGTGCATCATTTTTTAGTGTTATTATAGCTTCTTAATTGGTATTATAGATTCTTAAATGACTATCTACCGTAGATTTAGTATTATTTTGCTTTTTTATTTTGACACATTGATTTTTTCAATGTGATTCATAAATCTCTGATATATATGTTTTGGGTTTAAATTTAACGATGTTATTTAAAAAATCACATTTCACGAATGAGGCGATTTTATTTTAATTTTATTCTGTTTACATCGATTATTTACATGATCATTCGGAATTCATTTCAAATAAACAAAATTATTGTTGTTATTAAATTATATTTTTTACTCATTTTCTTTTATTGATTCTTTTTGAAGTTTTCATTTAATAAGTCACATGGTTGTCACTATTTTCATACAAAAAAAACATTTTTCATAGTTTCCTTGACAAAATCTAGGCACCTTCTTGCACAGTGAACATAATGCACAGTGAATAAATAACTGATATCCTTACGTCTTACGTCTGCTAACTCTGAATATTAAGTCGGAAATAAACAAGTGGTTTATGTTAAAAATTGTGGCTTGCTTATTTAATTATTAACTAAGCAGTTGATATTAAAAAACAAAATACTCAGTATGTTTTCATAACTCTCCAGGAATTATAGAGCCAACAGTTAAAATTAAAAAATATATATATTTAAAAGATTGAATTTAAATAAATAAAAAGTAATTTCATATACATGAAAATATATATACACTGATATATTTCTCATGCAAATCTGTACCCTTTAATCGATCTGACCCAAATTTTGTATACTTATTCTTTAGGACCAGTCGGATAATATATGCGACATTTTCCCTTAACCCTCCAACCCATTCCTTTCCCCAGATATATTATTCTACGAATCTACACTGCTTGAACGATTAGACCAAAATTTTGCATACATATTGCATGTATACCGATGGAAAAAATATGTCACATTTCTTCCCTAGACATCCTATCCATTCCAGCCTTGATTAAATGGAAACATAGTTATAATTAGACGCTTTGAAAAACAATGGATCCTTTGTTTTATACTATGAATTTATTTTCAACTTTATCTATAACCCATGCAACGCCGGGTACGAACAGCTAGTTAGAAATAATATTCTATTGATTTATAAAACTATTCTAAAATCGACGTCCTCTAAAATTTATAAATAAATGTATTTACCTATCTGTATATTCCTTGTAATAAATAAAAATTTGATTCTGGTTAATTCTGATTTTAATTTATTTTACTTGCCATTAATTAGGTCAGTGAATGATTGAGTTTCTACAATAAAAATCCTTTATGCAGCTAATAAGGTTGAGTGGTTAGGTGCGAATCTGATTTCGATTTTTTATAAAAGTTTTAAATATGAATTATATTAATGAAATACTTTCATAGTGACGTTTTAATTTTATAAAATTGTTTTAAGTACGTTTTTATATTCTTGAGTATTATGCACTAAAATTAAAAAAACATTTTCATTTTCAGGAACGTGTTAGACAGAATATTAGCGATAGCTTCATCAAGGCAGGGCCGGCTGTAGCGGTAGTTCTGCAGCAGCGTTGGCCGGTTGATAGTTCAACAAATAATCGATTTTAGTAATTTTATCCGTATTCATTACTTACATAACTGCATTTATTATAAAGTATACGTGCGTATATCCATTCATTAATTGTGAATTTTTTTTATTTATTATTATTATCATTTTTTTATTTTTTTTAGATTTTACTATAAGGTATGCATAATTTTTAATTTATGATTTAAAATACGCTATTTATTCAAAAATAAAAAAAAGCAAAATTATTTTATATTTTATTTATTTCCACTCTTTTTTTATATTGTTTTTTATTTTTTTATTAAATTTATTTGGTTAATGTGTACAAACATAAGATTGTATTCAATATAATATAATTAATACACATGCTGCAGAACTACCGCTACAGCCGGCGTTGGCCGGTTGATAGTTGAACAGAGTTCAACAAATAATCGATTTTAGTACTTTTATCCGTGTTCATTACTTACATTGTTGCATTTATTATAAAGTATACGTGCGTATTTCGATTCATTAATTGTTGAATTTTTTTTTTTTAATTTTTTAATTTTTTATTATAATTTTTTTTTTTTACTATTTTACTATTAGGTATGTATAATTTTTAATTTATGATTATGATTTTGAAAGATTTTAATCTTTTTCTTATTATTTATAATCCGAAATGTCTGGTTGATAAAAAACAATGACAGAAAAATAAAATAAAAAAGTTGACACTACAAACTATTTTTAAGCCATGTCCGTCCTTCCTCACTATAACAAACAAGATCATGTATATAGATGAACTGTCATATTTACTTCATCAAATTCTCTTTAGGGAAAGTTGTATTGAAAACATTATTACAAAGGAAAAAATAATTAGAATAATGAGTATTTTTATTTTTTTTAATATCGAATAAATTACTTAAATAAGATTGTAAACATAAAATTAAATATAATAGAAAATGTCTTAAACAATAAATTATCTTAATTACTTTTTACAGAAATCGTGTAAGGTACATAGGATTAAATGTTAGGTTGTAATAAATGTGATAATCAGTAGGAACATCTTGCATAGTATGATTAAAGTTAATTAAATGTTGACTGAGAAATTATCAGCCCGCCAACGCTGCTGCAGAACCAACGACTACTACAGCCGGCCCTGCTTTGATGATCCCATCGCGAATATTCTGCCCAACACGTTCCTGAAAATAAAATAAATAAAACATTTTAATTAAGGTAAAATTTAAATTTTATAAATATAAATTGTGACAGTAAAGAAGACGTATAAATGTTTTTCTTTGTTGAACAGACTTAAACGATAGAAAGCAGGATCGAACCTTACTATAATCAACCAACTTAATAAAACTTAAATAGCTTGTTAGTCTAGCGGTATGCCCAAAGTTTTTAAATAATTAAAATTAATAATCACCTATGAACGTAAGTAATGAAGTATGTAGGTTTTAAAACAATTATAAATTAATTAATATAAACAAAATTATAATTTGTATTCGATTATTATCGAGAGGAATCAAATAATATTTAGTTTGTGCTTCGTATTTTGCTGTTGAATTGCAGTTAATTTGTATACGTTGGTTTTACTACGAAAATAAAAATACTCACAATTTTCTTGAAGAAACTCCATCCTGGCTCTGGAACTGGTGATGATGACACTTGAGAGAGCTCTGAAGCCACCAGCATGGCCACCAGAAATACGACGAAGAATTTGGTTGAATTCTGCATGGTGAAGCGACAAGATATATTAACTTGCAATTTTGCTGTATGTGTTGACTACAAGCCTGCGCTGGAGAATGTGGTTGAATGCGTATTGATGCCGTGTGGACACCGCGCTGGGTATTTATACCGAAACCGTAACGTAAAGTAACGAACTTTTTGCAAGGAGACATGAGGGTTCCCCGAGATTGGACAGTATTGTTGTTTATTTTTAGCGAGAAGTATATCGAGAACCAAATTTATCAGCTGGGAAAACCGGTCCGAATTTGTAGCTTGTGTGTATTTTTTACTTTAGGGGATCTTTCGAAGAACTGTAGAAGATTTCTGTCATTGTATTACATCTATCTCAGAACGTCCATCCTCTTTCACTAAATCAAAGTAGGTATTATTAACGTTAAGGGTATCTCGCGGCTAGAAGCAAAAACTTTTGGGGAGTTTTCTTAAATTATTTTGAATAATAAAATATCCCATACACTTTGCGTGAAATGTCAACACTTAAGGAGATAATCGAAATCATTTCTGACTTTTCTTTTGTTAAACTTTAGACTCTCATGAAAGTAACTTATGTTGAATATTAAGAATAAAAACTTAGTCAAATAATACAATTAAAACCTTGCGAAAAAATCTGGTTTTTGTTTTCATTTCTGACTTGTATTAAAACAAATAACCCATTAATATTCGATATTTTAGTTTCATGACACTACAACGTATTGCAAAAGATGAAAAATGCTAACATTGATGTCACTTATCTCCTCCTTAACTGTTGAAATTTCACCTGAAGTGTATAAAATATTTTTATTAAAAATTTGTAAAGCACTCTCAGTTTTAGCTACCAGCTTCCTAAATCGTACTATATAATTATTTGTAGTGATTTATTCAAGTCGTATTTATAAATGTTTCATTGTTACTTAATTTATTTTCATTATTTTCTGAATATTTCGATAATTAAAATATTTTTAATGATCACTGTAAAAAATTGAAATAGATATCTTATTAATAAATAAATATAATATGTGTATCTATGCACGATATTTTATCATTTTTAAGTGTTATTATAGCTTCTTAATTTGTGAAAAGACTACCGACCGTAGAGTTTTTTTTCTGTTTGATTCATAAATCTCTGATATATATGTTTTGGGTTTAAATTTAATGATATTATTTAAAAAATCACACATCAAGAATGAGGTGATTTTATTTTTATTTAATTGTTTATATCGATTATTTTTAAAACTGTTAACATTTTTGTTATTATTGTATGAAAATCGGAATTCAATTCAAATAAACAAAATTATTGTTTGTAATTAAATTAAATTTTTTCCTAATTTTCTTTTATCGATTCTTTTCGAAGATTTCATTTAATAAATCACATAATTGTAACATTACGATACACGTCTAAATAAATTTTGCATAAAAATTACAAAAACGATACACTTTCTAAATATGCATCTATCTATTGTTAATGTAATCGTTAGTGTAAGACATTAGATTAAATAAGTAAGATATATATAAAGAAACATTGGATGAAGTTATAAAAATTAAGACATTTAATTAAGTAAGTAAGATATAAACAATACAAGAAGACATCTTGTATTAGAACCTTTGAATAAAATTATAATTTTTGCTTCACGGCATTCCTAACAGAATTTTTAGTTCAATAGCATCTATTTGTAAATCACATACTGTACAATAAATTAATTATATGAGATATAATTTTATCAGTGGTTATTTTATATATTAATATGGCAGCGTTAAAGAAGAGCGATAAAGGAAGAATATAGAAAAAAGAAAGAGATAAACATTTATCTTGTTTATTAAGCTCGAATTATTAGACGTAGCATTACCGTACACGTCTAAGGTAATGTTACAAAAACCATTGTATCATTATTTTTTGTGCCAGCTATTGTAAATGTATGATTTATCATTATTAAGGTTTTTGAAGCATTAAAATATTTTAAATTTAACTATTTTGAAACATGCATATCTCTCATAATAAAACAATACCTTGCAAACCACACTTGTCAAAATGAAGTTTTTTTGTGTACTTGTCTTTAAAATGTGTGGATATGTAATCAAGCAAAAGCTTTTATTTTAAAAACAATTATTTGTGTTTCCTATTAAATTAAATCAGTTCCTTGTATTCTATTTAGTGCAAATAATCTAGTTACTAGATTATTTGCAGCTTTGCTCAGTTTTTTTGCTTCTGTAATATATGTCTTAAGTGGCTTAGAAGGCTTTGTTTTATCATGAGCGATATATAAATATGGCTGGAGAGCCAAAATACAATTTATACGATGAAAAAAATATAAAATTAAATATTAAAATAAAACCACTACAACCTGATTAACGTAATTTATTAAAACGTTATTGATCCTTATATTGTGTGATAAATGAAATAACTAAATCTTTTTTTGTCGTATTAGTATCTGTATTTGTATTTGTTTTTGTCCGATCGTATTTGTTATCGTACAAATCGTATTTGTAACTGAATTTCTTGTAAAAAATAACTTAAGAGGTACTAAACCGAATAAAAAGTTTGTCTTTTTGACTTGCTTATTGTAGCTATACATTTAAGATTTCACACGAGCGGATACAATATATTCTATAGTAGGCCAAAGAGCTGAAGGCGAGCGGCGACTGAAGTGTGGTGACAGGGGTCTCATCCCCCCGCGCGTCTCGACACCTGCTAGCCACCCCTTTTTAGTGATCTAAATGCCTACATCGATTTCACTAATTCTAGCGGGCGTAGTAATTCATACCACAATCTGTAAGTCATTCACCACGCACATCTAGTTCCAATCCATATCCTTACGCTCCCTTTCAGTTCATTGGCCGACTATAGTTACTCCTTAATAATGAAACATTTTAACGAATATAAAGCGATTTTTTTAAAGGCAATTTGTGAAGGTTAGTTGTGGGATTATTATTTACTAGTCAACTCGGACAAGTTATCGAGAAAAAATGTTAACAGATTTTATTATATGTTAATGGAATTTAATTTCCTCAAAAATACGCAAATCTAAAAGATATGACTATAATGTATATTAAGCGTGTTAGCAGAAACCACTAACTGCGTTCTGAGATTAATCATATTATTAATAATCGTGTATTATTTGACAATATAAGTGTGATTATATATTTGTGTATTTGGAGATGAATATAAACAAATATAAATAAATTAAATGAATATTTTTTGTAGCTATGGTATACAAAACCAATTAGTTTATAAAATTATTATTTTTAAAGTATGAAGAAATGCAAACACGATAGTATAAAAATGTTGTATAATAGTCGGTTTCATCACATACACGTGCTTCGGAATTTTTTTGATATATTATTGCATTTTTATTTGGTGTGGCCCAATATCAACTCCTCTAGTGCCTATAACGTTTCTGTTACATAATTTTGTAGGATTTTAATCTTTTTCTTATTATTTATAATCCGAAATGTCTGGTTGATAAAAAACAATGACAGCAAAATAAAATAAAAAAGTTGACAGTACAAACTATTTTTGGATTTTATTATTTAGTATCGTTGGATTTTATACAAAAAGCTCTAGCATCTTTGGGAAGTATTGAACATTTGAAAGAGTTAGAAACTGTCTGCACCTATCTCTTTTTAAAAAATTGAATTTGATTTAAATTTAATGAAAATCATGTGCACATCTAATGCTTTGCATTTGCATTTGTTAAGAGCTACGGTACAAATATATTTGTGGATAAATGCCGATTAAACTCAGCTTCAGACAATTGATTATAATTTATTTGGATATGAAGAGAGAAAAGGTAACCTATACCCATGACAAATGACAAAGCGACCATTTCCAGAGTCTTTGATTCAGCTCTGTATATGTGCAGCGGATTTTGGAACGATAGCTTATAATTGTAAAAAATCTAAATTAACTTGTATTTCATCGTGCAAGTGCATAAACAATAATTGTAAAAACATTAATAAGTAATTATTTGCATTTTTTCATCTACCTATCTTTAAATTTGCTTTTTCTCATTAATTAATTTTTTTCGAACAATTTATAATTTTTTATCGATAATTTCTATTTTAATTATGACATCCTATTTATAACTTAAATTATTAAAAAAAAACAACTAATAACACTAATATAATCATTAACATAACTCAATACCTCTAGCGCCTGGACTATATCATTAAATTTGTTTTTATCATTAAATAATTTTTTAACAATAATTGATGATTTCTAATCAATAATTCCTGTTTTAACTTTATTTGACAATCTATTAATACCTCTAATTATTTAAAAAAAAAACAACTTATGACACTAATATAATCATTAAAATAGCTCAAGTACCTTTGGCTCCTGGACTATATCATTAAATTTGTTTTTATATTAAATATTTTTTTAACAATAATTTATCATTTTTAATCAATAATTTCTATTTTAATTTTATTTGAAAACATTATTATAAAGGAAAAAATAATTAGAATAATGAGTATTTTTCTTTTTTTTAATATCATTATTATAAAGGAAAAAATAATTAGAATAATGAGTATTTTTCTTTTTTTTAATATCGAATAAATAACTTACCTTAGATTGTAAACATAAAATTAAATATAATTGAAAATGTCTTAAACAATAAATTATCTTAAATACTTTTTACAGAAATCGTGTAAGGTACCTACAGAGGTATCCGCACATAGAATTAATTGTTAGGTTGTAATAAATGCGATCATCAGTAGGAACATCTTGGATAGTATGATTAAAGTTAATTATATGTTGGCTCTGTGAAATTATCAGCCCGCCAACGCTGCTGCAGAACCAACGACTGCTACCGCCGGCCCTGCTTTGATGATCCCATCGCGAATATTCTGCCCGACACGTTCCTGAAAATAAAATAAATAATTTTTTTTAATTAAGGTAAAATTTAAATTGTTTTTATATAAATTGTGACAGTAAAGAAGTCGTATAAATGTTTTTCTTTGTTTAGGCAGATTTAAAACGATAGAAAGCTGGATCGAATCTTACTATTATATAATCAACCAACTTAATACAACTTAAGTAGCTTGTTAGTCAATCGGTAAGTACAATAATGTCTAAGTGATCGAGATATTGATCAAAACTTCATGCCTCGTTCTTGGGGACTATCAAATTATTCCTATTTTCATCACACTATCTCAAACTCAAAATGAGGTAACAGTTAAAGTAGTAATATTGATGAAAATTGTGTGATATGTATTTTGCGGGTAAGTCAGATATTTATGCAAATAAAACAGGTGTCAAAATTAATTTTAAAAATAAATAATTATTAATTTTATATTAATTATAAAAATTAATAATTATGTATGCACGTAATGAAGTATATAGATTTTAAAACAATATAAATTAATTAATATAAACAAAATTATAATTTGTCTTTGATTATTAATGAGAGGAATCAAATAATATTTGGTTGGAGCCTCGTATTTTGCTGTTGAATTGCAATTAATTTTTATTCGTTGGTTTTATTACGAAAATAAAAATACTCACAATTTTCTTGAAGAAACTCCATCCTGGCTCTGGAACTGGTGATGATGACACTTGCGAGAGTTCTGAAGCCACCAGCATGGCCACCAGAAACAAGACAAAGAATTTGGTTGAATTCTGCATGGTGAAGCAATTTACAATTTACAATACAATTTGCTGTATGTGTTGACTACAAGCCTGCGTTTGAGAATATGGTTGAATGCGTATTGATGCCGTGTGGACACCGCGCTGGGTATTTATACCAATATCGTAACGTGACGTAGTAACCAAAGTTTAGCAGGGTGACATGAGGGTTCCCCGAGATTGGACGGTATTGTTGTTTATTTTTTGCGAGAAGTATATCGAGAACCAAATTTAACAGCTGGGAAAACCCGTCTTGATTTGTAGCTTGTGTATATTTTTTACTTTAGGGGATCTCTCGAAGAACTGTAGAAGATTTCTGTGATGTAACAATACATTGTATTATATCCATCTCAGAACGTCCATCGTATTTCACTAAATCGAAGTATTAATAACGTTGGGTATCTCGCGGCTAGAAGCAAAAGCTTGTGGGGAGTTTTCTTAAATTATTTTGAATAATAAAATATTCCGTACACTTTGCTCAAAATGTCAACACTTAAGGAGATAATCGACATCATTTCTGATTTATCTTTTGTTAAACGTTAGACTATCATGAAAGTAACTTATGTTGAATATTAAAAATAAAATCTTAGTCAAATAATACGATTAAAACGTTGCGAAAAAATCTGGTTTTGTTTTCATTTCTTACTTGTATTAAAGCGGTCATCTCATTAATATTCGATATTTTAGTTTCATGATACTACAACGTATTGCAAAAGATGAAAAATCCTAACATTGATGTCGCTTATCTCCTTAACTGTTGAAATTTCACCTGAAGTGTATAAAATATTTTTATTAAAAATGTGTAGAGTAGACTCTCAGTTAATGCTACTAGCTTTGCTTAATCGTATCATGTAATTATTTGTAGTGATTTATTCAAGTCGTATTTATAAATGGTTCATTAATACTTCATTTATTTTCATTATTTATCTGAATATTTAGATAGTTAAAATAATTTTGATGATCACAATAAAAATCATAATAGATGTCTTATTAAGAAAGTAATATATGTGTATTTATATGCCTCATTTTATCATTTTTTTGTCTTATTTACAGCTTTTTAATTGGTGAAATGACTGTCGACCGTAGATTAAGTATTACTTTGCTTTTTTTGTTTTGACACATTGATTTTTTCTGTGTGATTCATAAATCTCTGATATATATGTTTTGGGTTTTAATTTATTGATATTATTTAAAAAATCACATTTCAAGAATGAGGTGATTTTATTTTTATTTTATTCTGTTTATATCGATTATTTTTAAAACTGTTATTATTTTCATTATTATTGTATGATAATTCGGAATTCAATTCAAAGAAACAAAATTATTGTTTGTTATTAAATCATATTTTTTCCTAATATTCTTTTATTGATTCTTTTCGAAGATTTCATTTAATAAATCACACAATTGTCACTATTTTCATACAAAGAAAACAATTTTCATAGTTTCCTTGACAAAATCTAGGCACCTTGTTATTGCACAGTGAACAATAAATAACTGGTATCCTTACGTCCTTAAGTCTGCTAACTCCGAATATTAAGTCGGGAATAAACAAAGTTTATGTTAAAAATTGTGGCTTGCTTATTTAATTATTAATTAAGAAATGTACTAAATTATTTATTATATTTAAAAAATTGGATATTATGATATTAAAAAAACAAAATACTGAGTATGTTTTCATAACTCTCTATGAACTTTATAGCCAACAGTGAAAATAAAAAAAATATGTATCTAAAAAGATTGAATTTAAACTAAAAAAAAAAGTAATTTTATGTACACTGATATATTTCTCATGCAAATTTCTACTCTTTGATCGATCTGACCCAAATTTTCTATACTTATTCTTTAGGACCAGTCGGATAATATATGCGACATTTTTCCTTCCCCCTCCAACCCATTCCCTCCCCGAGATATATTTTTCTACGAATCTACACCGCTTGAACGATTAGACCCAAATTTTGCATACATAATGCATAATACCGATGGAAAAAATATGTCACATTTCTTCCCTAGAAATCCTATCCATTCCAGCCTTGATAAAATGGAAACATAGTTTTAATTAGAGGCTTTGCAAAACAATGGAACCTTTGTTTTACACTACGAATTTATTTTCAAATTTTCAACATAATTTATAACCCATGCAACGCCGGGTGCGAACAGCTAGTTGGAAATAATATTCTATTGATTTTCAAAATTATTCTTAAATCGGCATCCCTTAAAATTTATAAATAAATTTATTACCTTTCTGTATATTTCTTGTAAAAAATAAAAATTTGATTCTGGTCGATTCTGATTTTCATTTATTTTACTTGTCAATTAATTAGGTCAGTAAATGACTGAGTTTCTACAATAAAAATTCTTTATGCAGCTAATAAGGTTGAGTGATTAGGTTCGAATCTGATTTCGATTTTTTATGAAAGTTTTAATTAGGAATAATATTAATGGAATACTTTCATAGTGACGTTTTAATTTTATAAAATTGTTTTAAGTACATTTTTATATTCTTGAGTATTATGCTCTAAAAAAACTAAAACTAAAAAAACATTTTCATTTAAAATATGTTTTACTTTACTTTGTAATACACACACAATATGAGTTATTAAATTACAACTATAGTTTCGAGAGGAGCAGTCCCTCTCATCATCAGGTATAGATAATAACTAACTTAAATACAAAATTGATCAATCTAATTGGGTTGGTCAGGGGGTCAGGGGGGCGCGCGGCAGGGAAGGGTATTTTTTCGCCGAACAGCTCTAGGAGTGGTGAAGTGGACTGAAATGTGATATTATCTATTAATGTGTTTCCAGAATTTAAATTTTTTAGGATTTCAACGGTTTCCAAACTATTCATTATCCATCCTCTATAAGGAACCGAGTGGAGTAATTTTAATTTGTGACTATCGAAAGAATGATTGGTGTTAATTATATGATTGGCAAATTCGGAGAAATTGTTATTTTTTAAGCAGCGGCGATGTTCTTTTATGCGTGTATTTAAGTTTCTAGTGGTTTGGCCTATATACTTTTTGTCACAATCTCCGCAAGTTATTTCATATATCCCACTTTTTTCTAACATACCTATTTTTGTTTTTGAAATTAGAAGAATTTTACCAATATTATTGTTTGTGTAATAAGCTGGTCTAATAAGAGTAGGGAAGCAATTTGTAATTTTATTAGAAATCGGACCATTATAAAGAATTTTTCGCCAAAGTGTATTATCGGTGGTTTTAATATTTTTGCTTGAGTATAAATATGTTTCGATAAGTTTATTATTAATTTTTGATTTCAACATTCTGTCTATTAACGCGCAATTATATCCATTGTTAATAGCAATATGTTTAATTATATTTACTTCGTTATCATAATCAATGGTGTTAAGGGGAATTTTAATTAATCTACTTAAGGCGCCATAGTACATGATTCACGTTTTTGCTGTCTGGAGAGTCAATTTAGTGTAAAGTTTTCGAATCTTATTGCCAAAATTGCAGCTAACCATGCATTCAATCAATTTTATTATGAAAGGTCCATTTACTATTAAAGCATTTGTTTAAAAAAAGTTAAAAAAATACTTTGTTATTATCACAAAAAAAATATAATCCCGAAGCCCTATTTAATCTTTCTAGCAATAGAGTTATCTTTGGTACACTTTTTCTCGAAATATTTCCACGTAAAGACCGTATATTTTTTTAATAAATTGAATAAAAGAAGTTCAAACAGAAAGTTTGGGGGAAAATATATAATTATTTTTGGGTAGGTTGTTAAATACAACGTTTACAAAAAGATAAAAATTCACTTTCCGTCTCCTATATTGCAGCATCCAAAAAACCATTAAAACATTGATTATTTTAATTAAATTTTACATGCGTACTAAGAAAATTTCACTGTCATTAATATAAAAATATTCAAAATTTTCTACCTCATACACAGAAATTTGAATTAATTAAATCGTATAGTCTGTTAAAAGATCATTTTTCTTTCAAATCAGTCGTTGGTTGGACACCAACTACGCCAGTCGTCAGGTTACGCTCCCGCTAGTTTATACGAATATATCTTAAAATGCTGCGTAAACTTTGCCTGAGTGTTAATTTTTTTTTTTTTTTTTTTTAAAAAATAGAGATGTGAACACGGAAATACGTGTCACATCAATATTCTTACTATTTTCAAACTAAGCTAAGCGCTTGTACTATGAAAATAGGACTAACTTGCTAGTCTGGAGTGAGGATCGAACCCGCAACCTTTGGATCACGAGGCCAGTGTCCTAACCACAAGACCAACAAGCTACTCTAATTAAGAGAAGATATCCGTATAATGAATACATTTTAGAAATCCCATATCGCGGGGACAACGGTAAATGCAGAAAATAACTGTTAAATGTATTAAAAATACTTGAATTTGAATGTCGCCATTTTTATTTTTTACAACTGTCAAATTTTGTTTGTTTTTGCGGGCTGATTCTGATGTTTTTTTCCATTATTCTTATCTGTTTTCTTGAAACAATATGATATATAGACTTTGTTCTGTATATACACTGAATTTTTGTCCTTTCTTTTACCTGCAAACAATATTTTTAATGAAATAAGATACTCCGTCTATTTCTTTACTCAACGGTAATTGTCATTTTTTCACGAAATAGTGATGTGAAATCTTTTGAACCGGCATTTTTTTTTGTGTTTTTATTTTAACTGAATTTTCAGTAAAACGATATAATATTGTTTTGAGTTTGTTTGTTTTGATGTTTTGTTTGAAAAATTTTCAGTAAAACGATATAATATTGTTTTGAGTTTGTTTGTTTTGAAAAATATTTTCAATTAAGAGG